>PVIC010012065.1:0-40316 GCA_004025085.1 Thryonomys swinderianus
AAAAAAAAAAAAAAAAGAAGGGTTTATAAAGACTCCTCCCCAGACCCCAGTTCCATGGACACTCAAGCCCTCCTGTGCACACTCAACCTGAGTTCTCTGAATGGGTTGTAGGTGCCGCGCAGACCCTGCTGCAAGGTCACCTACAGAGACTTGTTGTATTGTGTCTTCAGCCAATCCCGAAGGGACAGGTGTCGGATATAGTACCATGAGTGTACCTGTTCGTAGAGTCTACCTTATTTACTTCCAATACTGGAGCGAATCCAGACCCCTTACACTGAGCTACATCCCCAGTGTTTTTTTAAAAAATTGGTCCATATTTATAGCATGTAATGATTGCATTCTGGGGAGCTGGTCCATGTGCTTTTCTTGGATGGGGTCTTACTAAGTTGCTCCGGTTGAGCTCACACTTGTGATCCTGCTGCCTCAGCCTCCCAGAGCGTGGACACTATAGGTGTGTGCCACACCTTGTCCAGCTCAGATGTGTGTCCCTCCCAGCCCCAGAATGTTTCCCATAGATTGATTGATTAAATCAACAAATACGGAACCCGAGGATACACTGGGCCCACTGCCTGAAGATCTTGATATACTTCTTCTTACTTCCTGCAGTATAAACAACGTGAAAGCTTATGCTTTGCCTTTTTTTTTTTTTTCTTTTTTTTTGCTGTACCGAGGATCAAACTCAGGCCCTTGTGCTTAAAGGTAGGCACGGTACCACTTGAACTAAGTCCCCGGGGACCATGTTTTGCCTTAGTGAGTATAACCAGATAACATTTTTTGTGTCATGAGAAACTTACCATGCCCACTATTCAGCTGTGAGGTACTCTGTTTATTGAACAATTTTTTTTTTTTTAACCTTCGAAGCTTCATATTACTCTGCTTGCCGTACAGAGTGAGAAATGATTGCATTCCTCGTGGGGACTGGTACAGGCACAAAGCACCTGTTTGCTTTGTCCCTGCCTCTTTCCTCTCACCTTTCCCTCTGTCCACACCCCTCCCAAGGCGGAAGGCCATGTCCCTGTCATCAGTGGACAGTTCGAACCTGAGGCTGTGCTGGCGTTCGCTCCGGCCCCGCGGCAGCTCCAGACCCTGTCCTCCTGGGGCTCCCGGGCTGGGGAGAGGAGGCTGAGCGGCCCGAGATCCTGTCGCAGGTGCCAGACCCTGCTGGGAGGTCACCGTGGCCCTCACCGAGGAGGGTGCAGACGCAGGAGCTGGGTGTGAGGTGGAGAGGGGGCGTCCGGGCAACAGACGAGGCATGAGCCAGAGCCCAGCCGACAGCACAGGAAATGGCAGCGGGCAGGAGGGACAGTACTGAGGCTGGGCAGGCTGACCGCACAGCCCAGTAACGGCCACCACTGCAGGCCAGCACGGGGGCCGGGGGGAGAGTGGGTGAGCCGTGACCCCTCATCCTCCTCTCATCCTGAGAGGCCTGGACTCTGGCCCTGCCCTCGCCCCGCCCTTCCTCACCTGGAGAGCTACTGGGCGATCAGGAGTTAATGATGGGACCCCTGGGGAACCAGGCACAGTAGAGGTTCATTTCTGGGCCGGGTGCATTGTGCACAAGGCCCCAGGTCCATCCGCAGCATCACCATGAACACCCCCAGTGACGAACTTCTTTGCTTTCAGCCAACTGTAATCTCAGGATAGACAGAGCTGAATTGGTAAAAGATGCCCCCGTTGCTGTTGGCCCTGTTCTCTGCCCGTGCTCAGCTTCCCCCTGTCTGCTCTTACGCGATCGTGTTGGAGCGCAGCAGCAACATGGCCTCAGGTTCTCACTGTCCACTGACAGGGACACGGCCTTCCGCCTTGGGAGGGGTGTGCACAGAGGGAAAGATGAGAGGGAAAGAGTCAGGGGAACAGCAAAAGGCTCAGGTGCTGGTGATATTTGTATTTTTTGTCTTTTTTTGTTTGTTTGGGACTGTGGAGTGAACCTGGGGCCTCCATGCCAAGCTATATCCCCAGCACCCCCACTTTTAAAATTTATTTATTTTTTTAATTTTTTGAGACAGGGTCTCGTGTAGTTCAGGCTGGCCCTGAGCTCACTGCGTGGCCCAGGCAAACCTCGAACTCAGCAATCCTCCTGCCTCTGCCTCCTGAGTGCTGGGATGATTGGCGTGAGCCACTACACCAGGCATATGTGGTATGTGGTTACTAGGTATTGAACCAGGGGCCTTGTGCTTGCCAGGCAGGTGCTGGAACCACTGAGCTAAATCTCCAGTCCTCCCCAGCCCTTTTAAACATGTTGTTATTATCAGACAGAGTCTCCGTGAGTTAGTCGATTTCCCAGGCTGGGCTCAAATTTGACCCCAGCTTCGGGCTCCTTAAGTGCTGGGATTACCGTGTGCATCGCTGTCCCGCCATGTGTTGGTTCGAAGAAGCTCTCTTCGGTCAGCCGGTCTCTACCCTGCGTTTCCCTGTGTCACTACAACCTGTGGGCAGTGCCGCCGTGTGGGGGCTGAATGCCGTTGGACATCACTGAGTGGCTGACGTGACAGTCCCCGGAGGGGCCATGCGCGGGGACCATGCAGTAGTCACGTGGCTGGGTGGTCTGACTGCTCAGCCCACCCAGCAGAGAGGCGGTGTCCAGGGAGTCCCCCACACGCTGGCATGGGGACAGCGGTGGTGAAGGCTGCCCTGGGCCGGTGCCCCGCCTCCCTTGCCCACCCAGGACCACCTCCTCCGGTCTGTTCCAGACGCCAGGCTGGGAGCCAAACTCTGGCAGAAGGGGGGGTGACGAGGCTGCCTTTGTCCTGGTCCTGAGTGACCAGAGCCTTGGGGGAGGGGCAGGCAGCAGTGGCAGGGCGCACAGCCCCCTGTCATTGTACCCAGGCCCCCTCACCCACCGTGGAACTGGTTGTCTGTGCTCTGGAGTGTGGGGCGCCCGCCTGGACCGAGGCTGGGCTCATGTGGGGCTAGGTCTGGGGAGCCCAGGGCTGGGCGACATGGGGCCCTGTGTGTGTGGGCATCTGCCCTGGGAAGTGGTGCGGTGGCTGCCTCCCAAAGCATGAGCTCAGCCTGGCCACCGGGGCTGGCAGAGACCAGGCTGGACGGATGCCCTGCCTCCTGCGCTGCAGAGGGTGCCAGCCCAGAGCCGGCTCCCAGGGGAGTGCAGACCAGGGAGAATCCTGTTAGCCATTTTTTCAAGGTGCTGAGGGCGAAACCCAGGGCTTTGCACTGAGCTACATCTCAGTTCTTTTCAAATTAAAAAAAAAAATTTTTTTTTTTTGAGACAGGGTCTTGCTTTGTAGTTCAGGCTGGCTCTGAGCTCACTATGTAGCCCAGGCAAGCCTTAAACTCAGCAATCCTCCTGCCTCTGCCTCCTGAGTGCTGGGATTACAGGCATGAGCCACCACGCCCAGCACTGTGGCATGTGGTATTGATTGTGGTTATGGGGATCAAACTCAGGACCTTGCGCTTGCGAGGCAGGCGCCGGAACCACTGAGCTAACCCTCCGGCCCCGCAAATTTTTTAAAATTTTGAGACAGGATCGATCCCACTAAGTTGCCCAGTCTGGATTTGAACTTGGTGACCTTCCTGCCTCAGCTCCCTGGAGTGCTGGGGTCACGAGCCAGGGCCCCTCAGCAAAGCCGGGAGCATCGCTGCGAGCGATGTCCCCAGTGCTGGCTCCAAGGTCACCAGTGCCCTTCAAGGCCAGGCCCTCCCTGCCTCCCCCACCACAGGGCAGGAAGCAGCAGCACGAGAAGCCGAGCTGTCCAGGGCTGCGTGGTGGGTGGGGTAGGGCCGCCTCCTCACGCTCCTGACACGGCGGCTGCTGTTGATCCTATGGGGGGTGGAAGCCCGCGCTGCCTCCTCCCCTGGTCCCCCGTGCAGGGAGGGTGGGGTGGACAGGCGAGGGGCTGGGGCTGCAAAAGCAGCATTATGGGAGTGTGCCCGAGCAGGATGGTACTGGACTGGGGACTCCCTGGAAGGCTGCTGTGGAGACCTGGGCCCCCTCGGTGACCTCCTTCTGGAGCATTTTGGGAAGAGGAGGGGCCCAGGTGGAAGGCTGCTTTGTTTATGGGACATTTAGTCCCTTCGGCCACCAAACTGAGGGTCAGGGTGGAACGGGGAAGGGATGGGAGTGGGGGGGGCAGACTTGTACCCGCAAACCTGGAGTGAGACAGTGCAGCGTATCGGATGCTGGGGGTGGCTGCTGGACCTGGGGAGTGAAGGCGGGGCTCCCTGGTACCCTACAACAGTCTTTCTTCTTGCTGCAGGCTTTGGATGGTACAGAGAGACACCTCTCCCTGGGTGTGGTGGTGCAAGCCTGTCAGCACTCTGGGAAATTGAGGCAGGAGGGCTGAAAGTTCAGGCTCAGCCTGAGCCACTCAGTGACTTAAGGAAGCTTTGTCTAAAAAAAAATTTTTTTTTTTGAGACAGGGTCTCACTTCGTAATTCAGGCTGGCCCTGAGCTCACTGTGTAGCCCAGGCAAGCCTCAAACTCAGCAATCCTCCTGCCTCTGCCTCCCGAGTGCTGGGGATGACAGGCGTGAGCCACCACGCCCGGCACTTCTGTCTAAAATATTTTAATTGGTTGGAGATGGAACTGAACGCAGAGGTTCTGGGTTCAGTCCCCAGTTCCAGGTCATAGCTTGCTCTGGCCTAGGGTAGGGCTGGGGTGGAGGGATCCCCACTCCCAGTGCTCCTTAGCATATCAAAGGTTCTGAGAAGTCTTGGGGGGAAGTAGCTTTAGCTTTGGTCAAGGTGCTGTTTCTTCTTCAGACTAAGGTTGAATTCTATTTTCCCTGGTGAGTGAAACCCTGTGAATGAGTGACGCCCTGTGGGACCCTGTTCTGTGGTCCTGGCCTAGGACACCTCCCCTCGGAGGCCCTGGGCTGGGGAATGGAGCTCCTCCCATGGCGCCCTGGGTTCCGGAAAGGCCCCTCCCATTTTTTCCTAGCAGACTCCCCTCCCCCTCTCTCTGTCCTTAGTCCCCCAGGCCCTGTTTGGGTTTGGGACGCTCTTGAACACTACTTCCTTTTGAACACTGCTTCCTCGACAGGTAGCACCTGACCGACGCTTTCCCATGTGACCTGGGAAAGTATTTTCAAAGCATCCAGGAGTGATTCATCAACCAGGGTGTGTGACACGACTTGTGATTTCAGGCCCTTAGGTTATGGTCTGAATCATTTCCTTGGGAAATCAGCCACAGATTACATCCCCTTGGTTCTACTTTAGACTTGATTGGCTGATTGATCTATCAATTGATTTGTGTGTGTGTGTGTGTGTGTGTGTGTGTGTGTGTGTGTGTGTGTGTGAACCGAAGATTGAACCTAGGGCCTTTGCACCGAGCTCCCCCTCTCCAACCAACCCTTTTTAGTTTTTAATTTTGAGGCGAGGTCTCAATAAGTCACTACCATCCAGGCTGGGCTCAAACTTGCCATCCTCCTGCCTCAGCCTCCCAGAGTGCCGGGATGATGGGTGTGAGACACCATATGCAGCTGCTTTCATCTTTTAATTTTAAAATGATTGTGATGTTCCGTGGGAGGCGTGAGTCGGGAGTCCCTCCTGCGGGATTGCTGTTCAGGAAGGGAAGGGAGACAGCAGTGGGGAGTGTGCCTGCCAGATGGGGACGCAGGGACAAGCTCTCAAGGGGGAAGGGAACCTTGTTTGTTTTCCAGCACTGGGGACCGAACCGGGACCTTTGCACTGAGCTGTAGCCCCAGCTATTTTTTTTTTTTTTGGAGACAGGACGGTCTTGCTTTGTAGTTCAGGCTGGCTCTGAGCTCACTATGGAGCCCAGGCAAGCCTCGAACTCAGCAATCCTCCTGTTTCTGCCTCCTGAGTGCTGGGATTACAGGCGTGTACCACCATGCCCAGCACTGTGGTATTGATTGCTGGTGGGCGTGAGTCTCCACGCCCAGCATTGTAGGTGGTTACCGGGGATAGAATTCAGGACCTTGCGCTTGCGAGGCAGGCACTGAAACCATTGAGCTAACCCTCTGGCCCCGCCCCAGCTCTTTTTTATCCCCAGGCTCTTACCAATTTGCCTAGGCCAATCCTCCTGCCTCAGCCTGCTGAGTAGCTGGGATTATGGGCAAGCATCACCACACAGGGCTGAGAAAGGGATTTTTAACTGTCCGTGGGAAAGTGGGGGGGGGGGCAGGGAGGCCCCGAGGCCAGAGGAAGAGCAGGTGAGGCCTGAGGGGTGGGCAGGAACCCCAGCCTGGGTGCAGGACCTCTTTTGGCTTTTGCTGGGTGAGCCGGTGCCACAGACCAAGTCTGCTGAGGAGGAGGCGTAAATGACGGCTCTGTGGAAGAGTGAAGCATCCAGGAAGCCCAGCACTCCGGTCCTGTGTCAGCCCGGCCCTTGCAGGGCCCTTGCTGGGCCTCCCGTGACCCCCGCCCTGAGAAGTTACTTGGTGACAGGCCCCTGGCAGCCGAGGTTCTGCAGCAATGCCAAAGGACTGTCTCCGGGGGCCCATGTCCTGGCGAGTGGTGGGGAGACCCCGGTTCGCCCCCACCTGCTGTGTGACGAAGCCACCAGCTGCTGCCACTCCTCACGACGTCCTTTAGCCCTTTCCAGCCAAGTTCCGCTTTGAACTGGAGCCGCCTCCTGTCTGCGGAGTGCGCTGTCTGGTGGGACCAGCTGCTCGCAGGGTGCAGTCTGTCGCTGGGCCCAGCTGGGCCGGGTCACCTCTGCCAGCCTACTCTCCCGGCAGGGGTGGGACACAGAAGTGAGCCCCCAGCTGTTTCTGACCTGGCCCTTATGGTCCATGGGGAGCCCGAGGGCCCTTGCTGTGACTTGCAGGTGACCCCGGGAGGAGGACTCTCTTGGTCTCCTGTGGCTCCCAGCCTGGGCAGCTGGGGGATCTGCCGAGGGCGTGGTCCAGGGGGGCTGGGGCAGCAGCAAAGAGGCAAAATTTAGCAAAACAACTATCGCCGGCGCCACAGGCTCACGACCTGGATTTTAGCAGCTGTTGAAACAACTGGTCCTTCAGTCGGGAGCCCCAGCAGGGCAGGCAGCGGGGAGAGATTACCTGCGGGTTCCCCTGGGCCAGGGGCCAGCTGGGCAGCAGCTTCTGCTGAGAATAGCCAGGCTGGTCCCTGTGCCCGGACCCCACCCGCTTGCAGAGGGAGCCCGCCAGCCTGGGGCACCTCGGGCCAGCTTCCATCACGACATGAGATGATAAAGTTTGACAGAGGCCCGGCCGCCGGGGGCTGTGCTGGGCGCTCACAGAGGCAGCTGCTGTTGGGCGACCGCAGCCCTCGGTGCTGCGAACAGGACCTGGTAGGAGCCCCGAGAGCTGGGGACAGAGCACCACGGAGTTAGGGCCCCTCCCATTTCCCCGAGGGCGGGCCGGCTGAGCTGTCCGGAGTGCGCGTGCGTCCTTGTGTGTGCACACGTGTGCGGGTGTGTGTGCGTGCCAGTGTGGCCTCCGCAGCCCTGCCCTTGGCACACTCCCGCTGGAGGCTGCCTGTAGACAGCGTCCTAGATGCGAACCAGGCCTCTGGGAGCTGCACACTGGGGTCACCGTGAGTGCTGGGCTCGAATGTGGGGTTGGGCAGCCATCACAGGGCACGTGTGTGACTCTGGATTTCCCTGAGGGGCCAGGGACTCCCCGGGGCCCCCAGAAGTGGAGGTCCAGCCGCCTCCTTCAGACCCGTCTGTGGAACCATTCCTTCCAGATTCCTCAGTTTGAGTTCAGATTCCTCACCAAAGCCACAATGCTAGCTCGCTGTCCACTGGGATGCGCCAGGCACCGGGCCCTGCGCTCTCGTGTCTGCCTTCCCAGGACAGCTCTGTGACAGAGGTGCGGATGGAGAAACTGAGTCACGGGTGTTAGATGACTTCGTCAAAATGCACCCGCTGAGGAGGGGTGCAGCTGGGGGTCGGCGCGGTCTCCGCTTGCTCAGTGTCTGTGACCCCTCTTCAGGGCCGCAGGGGAGGGAGAGGAGCGTGGGGCCACCACCCAAGGCCCCTCTCTGGACAAAACGGAAGGTATCCTCGTGCGGGAAGGACCACGGGTTAGACTGTCCCTGGCCGTGGGGAGGCGGAGGCTCAGGGTAGTGCAGCATGGGCTCGAGGCAGAGGAGTGGAAGGCCCTCCCAGAGGCCTTGCTCTTGCTCACAGCCCAGGTGTGCTGCTCTCTGTGTAGATCCAGAGCACCTGGTCTCTCAGAACCTCAGTTTCTTCATCTATAAAATGGGGCGGCAGAGGGTCCATGAACTCCTGCACATCACATACCTACCACAGGGCCTCCGTCCGTGGCCTCAGGCCTCGGGAGTCCTGAGGTTGTGCAGTTTCATGGTCCTGCCTGGCCTCAAGTGAGAGTGACCCCACAGGGGCCTCCATCCTGGGTGCCCGCCGAGCGCAGACTTCCCTGCAGCTCTGGCTTTGAGAGCTGGCACTGGCTCTCTGGGGCGGTGGCCTGGTGAGGTCCCCAAGGGAGGACCTGCCTGGGCCATGTTCCCTCCCAGGGCCCCCTGGGAAGGGCTAGAAACTACTTTTTTTTTTTGAGACAGGGTTTCACTTCGTAGTTAGGCAGCCCCAAACACACTACATAGCCCAGGCCAGCCTTGAACAGACAGCAATCCTCCTGCCTCTGCCTCTCGAGTGCTGGGATTACAAGTGTGAGCCACCACGCCTGGCATTGTTATATGTGGTTACCAGAGATTGAACTCGGGACCTTGCGCTTGCCAGGCAGATGCCAGAACCACTGAGCTAAATCCCTGGCCCTGGAAACCACATTGTGAAGGGATGGCACTCACCCTGGCCCTGGCAGCACGTCATAGGCCCATTGGCCCCTGCAGTGAAGAATGCTCTGCCACCTCTCTGGCCCGGCAGGCAGTGGGACAGGGGCCAGCTAGGACAGGGATGGAGAGACTGCGCGGTCCCCGAGTTGCTCTGAGGGACACGTGGGCCCCAGCTGTTTTATTCTGAGTGACCTTAAGCGAGTAGCCTCCTGTCCTGCGACCGCAGCTCAGGGTGTTCTTCCTTTTGGGGAGTACTCAGAGGACCCCTCAGGCCAATGCAGGCCTGTGCCAGCTCCCGCTTGCCACCCCTGAGGGAGAGGGCTGGAGAAGGCTGGGGGTTGCCCTTCCGCTTCCTCCCCAGAGGTCTCTGGCTGTGTTCTCTCCTGATGCCAGGACAAGCTGGGGGCTTTTCGTGGGTACTGGGACCCTGAGACACCTCCCTCAACATCCGGGTCCCACTCTGGGCCATGGGTGGTCCTGGGTGAGCCGCGGTGTTGCGTCTGCTTGGGGGTATGCGTGTGCTGTGGAGAGTTGGACCCGGGACCTTTGAAGCTGTGTCTTCACCACAGCCTTATTTTTTCGTTAAAAAAAAATAAATTTTTTTTTTAAGTTTTTGAGACAGGGTCTCTCTTTGTAGTTCAGGTTGACCCTGCTCTTACTATGTAGCCCAGGCTGGCTTCGAATTTGAGGCAACCCTCCTGCCTCTGCCTCCCGAGAACTGGAGTTACAGTCATGGCTCATTCTAAAGTTTGAGACAGTGTCGCTGAGCTACCGGGGCTGCTCGCCATCTCCGGGCGTGTGGCCCAGGATCTGTGACTGACTCCCGCACCACACAGCTGGTCTGCAGAGCTCCGGGGGGCAGGGTGCCCGGGGCCCCGCCCTCGGCTCCCCCACCGTTGGGACGACCCTAACCGCAGCCTCTCTTCATCCGCAGGTTCCCCCCTGCACAAGCAGGGGTCGGGCTCCCTGGCCCCGGCCGCCCCCGCAGCCTCCGCGGCCCCCGCGGCCCCCGAGAAGCCAGGACCGAAGGCGGCCGAGGTGGGCGATGACTTCCTGGGCGACTACGTGGTGGGCGAGCGCGTGTGGGTGAACGGCGTGAAGCCGGGCGTGGTGCAGTACCTGGGCGAGACGCAGTTCGCGCCGGGCCAGTGGGCCGGGGTGGTGCTGGATGAGCCCGTGGGCAAGAACGACGGCGCCGTGGGCGGCGTGCGCTACTTCGAGTGCCCGGCGCTGCGCGGCATCTTCACGCGGCCGTCCAAGCTCACCCGGCAGCCGGCGGCCGAGGGCTCGGGCAGTGACGCCCACTCTGTCGAGTCGCTCACGGCCCAGAACCTGTCCCTGCACTCGGGCACGGCCACCCCCCCGCTGGCCAGCCGCGTCCTCCCGCTGCGGGACAGCGTCCTCGGCAGCGCCGTCAAGCCCGGCAACGAGTCCGGCTCCAACCTCTCCGACAGCGGCTCCGTGAAGCGGGGTGACAAGGACCTGCGCCTGGGGGACCGCGTGCTGGTGAGTGGGCCGGGCGCCCGGCGGGCGTGGATTGGACATTGGGCCTTTGCCCCGAGCTGCAGCCCCAGCTTTTTTATTTTCCTTTCTTTCTTTCTGTGGTACCAGGGGTCGAACTCGGGTCCTTGTGCTGGCAGCAGAGGCGTGGTACCACTTGAGCTCTACGTCTGACCCTTTCTTAACTTTTTATTTTGAGACAGGGCCTCACTAAGTTGCCCAAACAGGGCTCAAACTTGCCATCCTCCTGCCTCAGCCTTCCATAGTGCGAGGAGGGCAGCTCTACACCACCATAGTTCCAGCCTCCTGGACTGGGCTCCTCCCTGCCCTCTCCTGAGAGCCGCCAGGCCTAGGCCTCTTGCCCAGCCCACACGGGGTTGGCACAACCGAGCCACGCAGTCTCTAGTCCTGGCCTCTCTTATCCACTTAGCAGGGCTCTGGGCCAGGGATGAGGGCCCCAGACTGGGAGGCCTGAAAGGCTGGGAATTACCCTCCCGCCGCCTGAAGCCGGAAGTCTAAAGTCCAGGTGCGGGCGAGGCCAACCCGCCACACACAGGCCCCAGGAAGGCCTGTGCCGTGCTCTCCAGGCTTGGGCCCGCAGCTGTGTTCTGCTTCTCTGCCTCTGTCATCCTTGTCCTCTCCTCTGTTCTCACCAGCACACCAGACCTAGGGGGTCAGGCGCACCCCTAAAGATCTTATTCTTATACACCTGTCAAGCCAGCACTCAGGAAGCTGAGGCAGGAAGATGGCAAGTTCCAGCCCAGCCTTAGTGATTTATGGAGACCGTGGCTCAAAATGGAATAAAGTACTGGGAATGCAGCTCAGGATGAGAGCCCCCTGGTTTGAATCTCAAGTCCTACAAAAAAATAAAACAGAACCGGCATGGGAGGAGCTCAGTGCTGTGTGGGCGGGGCCTGGCCCCATGGGTGGGGCCTCGGGTGGCTTCCTGAGAGACCCAGAGAGAGGCAGAGCAAGGAGGGGGAAAGGAGCCTGAGCCCCTTCCCTCCTGGTAGGGACTGGAGAACCTTCTCAGGAGAACGGCCAGTCTCCCAGCAGTAAGAGAAGGTAGTCGGCATTACATATGAACAAAACGCGGCCAAAAATAGAAATGTGAATATTCATACGGATGTGAATATTCATGGCACCAAAAAAACTATGGAAAATGTCACAGGAGCAGGGAACTTCTTCAAAAGCCTTCGAAGACATGGTTTAGGAAATCTAGAAGAAAGTGAGCAGAAGCAGATGTCGCAGGATGGAGGAGAGAACACAGGAGGGAGGTCAGACTCCCTCAGAAGGATTTGAGAACAGGCAGACAGGAATCCGCGTAGAGAATTCAATGAAAGGCCTCAGGGTTGAAGGAGAAGGGGCCCAAAAGCCGTCCGCCGTGCCACAGAGCCTGGCACAAAGGAAGTGCCTCGAGCCAGCTGGACTGGTGCACACCTGTCACCCCAGCACTTTGAGAGGCTGAGGCGGGAGAATTGCAAGTTCAAGTCCAGCCTAGGGAGCTTAGCAACTCTGCAGAACCTTGCCTCAGAATTTTAAAAAAGGGCAGGAAGTGTAGCTCAGTGCGTGAGGGACCTGTCCCAACGTAAACACTGGAGAAAAGTAATGCTACAGGATGCTATTTAGAGAAGTGCATGGTTCCACTTAAAGAGTTAAAAGTGTTTATGGGGAGAGCAGAGAAACTTCGGGGCTTTTGAAGCTTTTGTATTTGACACTTAAATCTATGTGTATGTATGACTTGGATTTAAATTTTTGAGCGATTTTTATAGTTGTATTCACACATTTTATTGTCCTGCTCTGAGTTTTTAAAAAATTTTAATTATGGCTAAAAAAATAACAGGACCATGTTAACCATTTTTAGATCTCCAGAGCTTTTATATCTTGCAAAACTGAAATCGCGGTAGCGCCCATTAAGGGGCAGCTCTGTGCTTCACCTTCCCCACCAGCCCCCGACGCCTCCATTGAAACCACTCTGAAGAACACTTAACCAGACTCTGGCCACACTGTACCTCGTTCTAATGAAAATTCTTTTCACAGGGGCAGGTGCCCAGGCTCAGGGAGGGTAGGCAATTCATCCAGCATCTAAACAGCAGAGTTTGAACACAGCCTGTCTGTAGAGCCTGTGTGCTTATGCATACCGTGTCCCTCTCGACTGGCCAGCTGCGCCTCGGTCCCCAGTTCTCTATACACTGAGACCCAGGTGCCCACTCCCCTCTGCCTCCACTCAGCACCTGAGTCTCTCCGTGTGCCAACAGGTGGGCGGTACGAAGACTGGCGTGGTGCGGTATGTGGGGGAGACGGACTTTGCCAAGGGCGAGTGGTGCGGCGTGGAGCTGGACGAACCCCTGGGGAAGAATGACGGAGCGGTGGCAGGCACCCGGTAGGTGGCCCCCCCCGGACTGTGGGAAAGGGGCACGCAGGGCCAGACCCTGTGATCTGGCCGCCCTGTGCCCTCTTGTGACTGCCCCCTGTGGCAGGTGGTGGGATTGTCACGCTGTATGACAGGCCAGAGAGGCCAGTGCTGAGGGTCGCAACGTGGCGGGATGAGGAGTATCCCGTCTCCTGTCCCCGTCTCCATCCACATGTGGCTGAGTGGGGCAGGCGCACTTCAAAAGGAGAAGCAGAGCCAGGTGTGATGATACCACCTGTAATCCCAGCCTGCTATCAGGGGGCTGAGGCAGGAGGGCCTCAAGGTTAAAATCAGCCTGGGCACCTTAGGGAGACCCTGTTTCCAAAAATAAAAACAAAAAAGGACTCTAGGGCCGGAGGGTTAGCTCAGTGGTTCCGGCGCCTGCCTCGCAAGCGCAAGGTCCTGAGTTCGATCCCCGGTAACCACATATAATGCTGGGCGTGGAGACATGCTCACCAACAATCAACACCGCATACCACAATGCCGGACGTGGTGGCTCACGCCTGTAATCCCAGCACTCGGGAGGCAGAGACAGGAGGATTGCTGAGTTCGCGGCGGCTTGCCTGGGCACCATAGTGAGCTCAAGGCCAGCCTGAACTATAAAGCGAGACCCTGTCGCCAAAAAAAAAAAAAAAGGGACTCTAGGTGACCGATGGAGCCATCAGTCCATGTCCACAGCTGCCCATCCCGCAGCAGGCCTCACAGAGAGACTAAAGCGTCCCACTGCTGCGGGTGGAAGGGAATCTGAGCCCAGGAGTGGCCGAGGTGTCTAGATCAGTGGGGGTGGGGAGCGGAGTCCATGACCTGCGTGTCGCTGTGTGTGGCTATGCGACAGTGAGCAGCTATCTCAACTTCTTTGAGACCCAAAGTCCTCATCTGTGACAGAGATAACGCTGAAGATTGAGAGCACAGAGCAAGCCCCAGTGGCTACCATTTCGCCTCAGACGCTGCTCCCCTCACTCCTGCCCCTTCCCTCTCCTCCCGCTCCCTGTCCCTCCCTCCCCTCACCTGTCCAGCTGGGTGTGGGCAGCGGGCTCAGCAGGTCCCGTCTGCTGGCCATGGAGCAGGCGGGAGGCGAGGGCTCTGGGCTGTGACGCAGTGCGCGCCTCCCGTTCCAGGTACTTCCAGTGCCCACCCAAGTTCGGCCTCTTCGCACCCATCCACAAGGTGATCCGCATCGGCTTCCCATCCACCAGCCCCGCCAAGGCCAAGAAGACCAAGCGCATGGCCATGGGGGTCTCGGCACTGACCCACAGCCCCAGCAGCTCCTCCATCAGCTCTGTGAGCTCCGTGGCCTCCTCTGTGGGCGGCCGGCCCAGCCGCAGTGGCCTGGTAAGGGTGGGCTGGGACTGGGGAGGCCGCGGGGGCCACGGGGCAGGGCTCGGAGAGGCTGCACTGGCAGGGTGGGGGAGAGGGCCGTGCCGAGCACACCCAGCCGCCCAGAGCCGCCTCCCCGGAGGGTCCCACAGCTCCCAGCTGGCAGCAGGGCCAGCGTGACCAGAAGGCCACGGTGCCTGAGTCCCCCGCTCCCTCCCCGGCAGCTCACGGAGACCTCCTCGCGCTACGCGCGCAAGATCTCGGGCACCACGGCCCTGCAGGAGGCGCTGAAGGAGAAGCAGCAGCACATCGAGCAGCTGCTGGCGGAGCGCGACCTGGAGCGGGCCGAGGTGGCCAAGGCCACCAGCCACATCTGCGAAGTGGAGAAGGAGATCGCGCTGCTCAAGGCGCAGCACGAACAGGTGGGCGCAGCCACACGGTCCCAGTTTGGGGAGGCCTCCGCAGCGCCCCGGCCTGCGGTGTGTGACCCACGCGCTCCCAGGCCCTGCGCTGGTGTGGGGGTGAGCACTGTGGACGAGGGCCACCCCAGGGCCCCGGCACCTGGATGGCGAGGCGGGATTGCAAGTTTGAGCCCAGCCTATGACTTAGCGAGACCTATCTCCAAAGCGGGTAGGATGAAGCCCCGATACCAAAAAGACGTGTCACACACCAGGCCCTGTGTGCGCTGCTGACCCTCGACATCGGTTTTTTGGACCTTAGGTTGAAGGAGCAGCGGTAGTGGGGTGGTGGCTCTCGGGGTCCTCTGGGTCAGGCCTGCCGGGCCCTCTCTCCTCACTCAGGCCTGCCGTCCGTGCCCAGCGGGCGCTGCCTGGCCCGGCCCTTGACCTGACCCTGCCGCGGCCCCCGCGGGCCCAGTATGTTGCAGAGGCGGAGGAGAAGCTCCAGCGGGCGCGGCTGCTGGTGGACAGCGTGCGCAAGGAAAAGGTGGACCTGTCCAACCAGCTGGAAGAAGAGCGGAGGTGCGTGCGGGCCGCGGCCCTGGGTCTGGTTCCATCTCTGCCCCCACCCGCTGTCCGAGGGCCTCGGTCCTCCCAGCTGCTAAAGTGGGGGCAGGTCCCGCCCCTGCTGGTGGGTGGAGGATCCGTGAGATAGCGAGCTGGGCATGGTGGTGGTGCGTGCTGGAATCTCAGCACTCTGGAGGCTGAAACAGGAGGATGGCAGTTATCGACTTGGTGAGACCCTGACTAAAATAAGAGGGCTGGAGGTGCAGCTCAGTCCAAAGGCCTGGGGTTCCATATCCAAAGACTGAAGTCTGCAGCCCAGTGCCAGCCCCAGCTTGCTGTCCCTGGCTGGACCAGCGGCTTGTCACAAGCAGAGCCCCTGAGTGCCCCGGGTAGCCATGCCCGGGACAAGGTCCCGTGTCCCCACCTCCATGTGCCAGGTCCAGCCACAGAGCAGCCCGTCACGGCCCAGTGCGCAGCTCCCCGCTGTGCCCAGAGGCTTTGTTCCCCTTCACATGCGCAGAAACGGGGAACTAGGCCCCGCGGAAACAGCCGCCCAGGGACCCACTTCCCGCCCTCATGCAGCCCGGGGCCTCCCTGTGGCGTCCCCACGGCTTCTGTGGTCTCGGCCCCAGTGCGGGCAGGGACTCGCCGGGTGCTGGCTCACCTGCGGCTGCCCAGTGTGGCTGTGTCCGTGTCTGAGGCCGCTGCCCCTCACCCTGAGCTCCTGGAGAAGTCCGGGGCCTGGGGCCCAGAATCCCACGGAGGGTGCAGGCCTTGGCAGGACACCCGGGCCGGGGGGTGGGTGTGCAGGCTCCTGACCACCCGGAGCACACACAGCTTCCTGCGTCTCCCCCACCCCCACAGCCCTGGTGCCCTTCTCGTCCCGTCTGTTTTGGGCACTCTGTTGAGCCATGTGCTCCCCAGGCTGCTGTTACTGTCTGACTGGGGACAAGCAGTTTTATTTATATCTGCTTGAGCCCACACATCTGGTTTCCACAGCAACGCAGCCTCCAACAACAAACAGCTCTTTAAGATGTCATGGGAATTGGGCTTAGGAAGGGTCTGGGTGCAAGTGCTAGCCATTGCCCTGGATCTGCTGTGTGAGCTTGGGCAGGCTGCTTGCCCTCTCTGGGCCTATTTCCTCATCCTTTTGCTGTGAACTGGCGGGCTCCCAAGACAGCAGCTTTGTAAATGTGTCTTGGCTGCCGGTCCTGTGCTTCTGTCCCCAAGCCACCCTGAGGGGAAGGAGGATCCTGCTCCGAGTGTGAGAGTGGGAAGGTGGGAGGTCTGGAGCCTTCCAGAAGGCCCGGCCTGTCAACCACGGGACTGTGGGTGGGACCCCCGCTGTGCTCACCCGGAAGGCACGTGCTCAGCCCCGTCTCCCCGCAGGAAGGTGGAAGACCTGCAGTTCCGTGTGGAGGAGGAGTCCATCACCAAGGGGGACCTGGAGGTAACTGTGGGCAGGGCTCGTGCGGCCCTCAGGGCCCCCTTGCCACACACGTGGCTGTGAGGTCGGGATGACCACCTGGGTCAGAGGTCGTGTCCTGGGAGCTTGGGGTGAGGCCATGGGACCCACAGCGGTCGCAAGCGGGTGGCTTTGCTCTGGAGCCCAGAAGACCCTGAGTGGGGCCTGGGGCGGGGACAGGCCGGACCATGGGCAGTAAGGGTGTGGGGCAGGCTACAGGTCACTGTTGCTGTCCTTCGTGCCCCTCGAGGTGAACCTTGGCCTTTGTCCACCTACCTGCTTCTCCAGGTCTGACAGTGCTGAAAGTAGCTGGGGGAGTCACAGAGTTCACGGGTGGGACAGATGAGACTTGCCAGATTCCTGTCCCAGGTCACAGCTGCAGGGACCCGGGACTGACCCAGCCCGCAGCTGCCCCCGCCAGAGCCCTGGGCTCTGTCACTGCGCACACGGGTGTGACCGTAGGGATCCTTCCGAGCTGAGGGACTGGGGTGCCCTGCGTGACTCTTGAAGCTGTGCCCAACCACGCCAAGGCCGCAGGACACCTTCCTGCCGAGGTCCTCGCTACTCCTCAGAGAGCACCATGGCCTGTGCAGCCCCACACTCTGGCTCTGACCCCAGGTGGCCTTGGGCACCCCCTTCTCACCCCCTGACCTGTTTCCTCATCTGTAAAGGAGGTTAAGCCTCATGCTGGCCCTGCCCTCGGCAGGTCGGCTCAGCGGGCCTAGGTGGGAACCAGGAATCTGCATTCCTCCCCGGGGCTCTGTGCGGCCTCTGGACTGTGCTCCGGAGCTCCCAGTAGATCACTTCTGGGCTCAGATCAGAATCCAGTTTCTGGCACTGCGAGAGCCACAGCAAGACCCTGCAACTTTCACTTCCCCACGGGTGGGTGTCCTGTCCCTGGAGGCCCAGCCTGGGGGAGGCCGCCCGGGGAGGGATGGAGCAGGTTCCGGGCGTGTGGAAGGGTGCACACAGGTCCTCACCCTGCTCAAGCTTTTGATCGACATGCCTCTCACAGCCAGAGGGAAGGTCATGAAGTCTGGGGGAGGTTCTGATGGGCAGCCGGCCTCTGCAGGGGCTTGGGGAGCTTCCGGAATGGCACCTGTGGTTGTCAGAACAGCATCTGCCACTAGGGGCATTGCTGAGCAGCTGCAGGGAAATCCCCAGGCCTAAAGGCAGGTGTTCGGCAGCAGCTGCCAGGAGCCCAGTATGCCTCTCTGTCCCTCTCTCAAGACCTCCCTCTTCTTCATGACACCAAGTCTTCCCACCTATCTTTTTCACTGTGTCTCCTGACATCTTGGCAGGTTGAAGTCTCTGCAGGGTGCCTAGGCTCTGAATCAGTTACCAGTTATCCTCATGAAACAACCTAATTGGTCCCAGCCTAGCCAATGGGCTGACTGCTCCAGATCAGGTGTCTAGCCTTGATCCAATCAGGTCTGGCTGGACGCACAGACAGTGACAGATAGCCAGCTCATCTTTAAAGCCTGTTTTGTTGTACAAACCCAAATGAGACCATATGTATGACAACAGGAAGCAAACTGACCCCAGGTCTCACTTAGCCTCACTTTAAGTCAAGATTATAAAACAGGAAGAAAAAAAAATCACTGCTTGATTCCCTAGGCCCCTTGGGCTGTATCATCCTCTCTCTGGATGATCTCACAGCAGAACTTACGAACGAACCCTGACCCTCTTATCCTCGCTCCTGGCCTCCCTGGCTGTTCTGTGCCAACTTCTCAGCCCCTATGACTGGCGCTGCTTACTTCTAGCCTCTGAGTGCTGGACTCTGTAGCTTCCGGTCCACACTTGCCTGCCAGGCACCCAGTCTGTGGTTCTAATGCCCTTGGTGGTCTCGAGGATGCCAGGATCTCCCCTGAACCCACTCTGGTAAGTGGCACACATTTCCATTGTCTCGGTTCTGGTTGTCAGAAGTCTGAAATCAACGTGTCACTGGACAAGGCCAATTCCCTCTGGAATCTGATGGACAGTCTGTCCCTGGCCTCTGTCCTGGCTTATGGAAACATTGCAGGTGGCCTTGGCTCCTGGGCTCCTAGCTGTTTCTTGCAACTGCTGCCTGCCTGAGGCCACCTGCCAGCTTTCCCTGTGTCTGCTGCCATGGCCACCTTGTGTAGACATCAGCCCTGGGACTTAGGGCCCACGCTACTCCAGTGTGATGTGCTTCTCACCCTTGAGCAAAGACCCCATTCCAAACCACATCCTCTCCCGATATTCTGGGTGGGCATGAAATGTAAGGGTGCCATAGAGCACACTGGGGTGTCCCAGGTGCAACATGTCCAAGCCTCTCTATTTCCTGCCCTTGGTTTCTTCTCTTCCGATTCCCATCTGAAGGATCAGCCCCACCGTCCTTACAGCTGCCCGCGGCTAGAACTCATCCTGACCCCCTTTCCTTCATCCCATCAGAAAGCCTCTGATCTTGGTTCCAAAGTGCTTTCCATTGCCATGGCCGCCTCCCTGGACCACTGTGCCGGCCCCTGCCTGGCCGCACCCCACCCTACTCCTTCAGTGTCTTCTTGCCCACACTGAAGCCAGAATACTCTATTTAAAAATAGCTTCGTAAATTTATAATGTTGGAAAGATTTAAACCTAGATAGACACAGAAAGGACAGTATCATGAACTTGGCATTTACCACCCAGCTCAGCAATGGTGGCTCACAGCTGATCTTGGATCATCCACCCCTGCAGATCCTAAGCCTCATGTGACCAGAGCTTTTAAAAATGTAAATGAGAGCCAGGTGTCAACCCACTACTCTGGGACACTGAAGCAGCAGCAAGATCAAAAGTTCGAGCACAGGGCAGGAGATTTAGCTCAGTGGTTCCAGCACTTGCCTTGCAAGCACAAGGCCCTGAGTTCAATCCCCGGTAACCACATACAATGCTGGGCGTGGTGACTCAGGCCCACCAGCAATCAGTACCACATACCACAGTGCCAGGCGTGGTGGCTCATGCCTGTAATCCCAGCACTCAGGAGGCAGAGGCAGGAGGATTGCTGAGTTCGAGGCTTGCCTGGGTGCATAGTGAGCTGAGGGCCAGCCTGAACTACAAAGCGAGATCCTGTCTCAAAAAAAAAGTTCGAGCACATCCTTACTGTGGGCAGCTTAGTGATTTGACAAGTTCTTGTCTCAAAAAAAATATATAAATGGCTGGTGGTATAGCTCAGTGTGCAGGCCCTCGGTTCATTCCCCTTTATCACAGGAAGAAAAGGAGGAAGGGAAAGAAGGATACAGAGAAGACCTAAATCCAGTTTGGCCTCTTCCTGTCCCATTTCACATGGGCAGTACTGTGGCCCTGAGTAACATTCAGGCCCTGTAGAGTACCCAGAGGACCCAGCTCTGGCTCACAACCATCCTTGCCCCTAATTTATGACACTGCTGGCCCAGTGGGCTCTCCCCACACCATGTCCTGCCTCCTCCATCCTTTGTACCCGCTGGTTCTCCTGCCTGAAACTCCTGCCTTGGAGGAGGTAGATGGTTCTTCTTCCCCTGCACTGCTCACCTGTAGTCCAGTTTCCCTCAACCTTTGTGCACAGCTCAAATCGAAGTCTGGCCTCCACTCTACACCTATTGTATGCACTCCTCCCTAGAACGTCAGCCCCTTAGTCACCTCTGGACCCTCAGTGCCAAAACATACAGGATAAGATGTACTTTTCCAGGGGCTGAGGATTTAGCTTATGGCACTGCATCTGCCTTGGAAGTGCAAGGTGCTGAGTTCGATACCTGGTGTCCCCTGAAAAAATATGCTTTTCCAAGACAGCTTCCTGGGTCACAGGCTGGGAATGGATTTTTTTGTTTTTGTTTTCATTTTGCAATACTGGGGGTTTAAACCAAAGGCCATGTACTGAGCTCTATCCTTAGTCCTTTTTCTACTTTATTTTGGGGACAGGATCTCACTAAGTTGCCCAAGCTGGGCTCAAACTTGCGGTCTCCCTGCCTCATCCTCCTAGAGTGTACCACAATGCCCTGCCCACTTGGGAACATGTTTTGTGGCTCACTTCTCCAACACCTTGGGACATCAGGAGACTCAGTCATCTGGGCTGTGGGTTCTGTTATCTACAGAGTGCCTCCTAGGTCACCAGTGTAGGGAAACCCATTTTACCAGGACAAACCTCATTTTATCAGCTAGAATCGAGTGTTTGAGAACTGGCTGAAAGTGAGAAAGGCCTCAGGGGGACCAAGAGATGTGATATGTCACTGACCTTCAGGACCCTCCAGCATCTTGAGGATACTCCTACCACCAGTAAAACAAGCCACAGATAGATGGTGGCACACACCTGGAATCCTAACACTTGGGAGGCTGACGCAGGACGATGGCTGAGTTTGAGGCCAGCCTGATACACATATTGAGACCATGTCAAAACAAACAAAACAGGGCCGGAGATTTATCTCACTGGTTCCGGTGCCTGTCTAGCAAGCACAAGGTCCCTGGTTCAATCCCTGGTAACCCCATACCACAGTGCCGGGCATGGTGGCTCATGCCTGTAATCCCAGCACTTGGGAGGCAAAAACAGGCGGATTGCTGAGTTCAAGGCTGCCTGGGCTACATAGTGAGCTCAGGGCCAGCCTGAACTACAGAGTGAGACCTAGTCAAAAAAAAAAAAAGCATATTTTTAAAAAGGGATTGGGACGTAGCTTAGTGGTGAAGCACTTGCCTAGCATATGTGAGACCCTGTACACACACACACACACACACACACACACGGCCCCTGGCGGCAGTCCCCAGGCAGTAAAGTGTGCTGTGCCATAGAAATTTAGTGGACATCATGTGAAAGAAAAGGCAAAGAGCTGGCTGCCGAGGGTGTAGGCAAGACTTGATCCAACCTCCAGGATCCCCCCAGGGCTGGGAATTGGGAAGCCCCTGCACCCCGACACACTTCCAGAGCCTCCTTGTGGGAGGTCTGTGGGTTCAGACTGCTGTGGGAAAGCGGGCGTGTCTGGGCTCTGCTCTTCCTGGGGGCCGTGGGCTGCGCGGCGGCCGTTTTCCCTGTGGGAGCAGCTCTCCACCTGGGGGGAGGCTGACTTCTTTTTCTCATGCAGAGTTTTTAGGGGGAAAAATCAGGAAGTGAGATCCGTAGACTAAAGGACACCCACGTCACTCATCAGTCTATGAATCGCACACGTAGTACCACTGTCCCTGCCCCTCGGTGTCCTGAGGACTGTTCCATGACCCTACAGATCCCACATTCAGGAAAGCACAGGCCCGAGCCAATAGCTGTCATGATGGACAAATGTCTCAGCAGAGACGCAATTTTGTGACATTTTCGATCTGCTGGTGGTAGAACCTAGGGCCTTGAGATCCGGGAGCATGGTGTTTTGTGCCTCAGTTTACCACATCTGCAAGGACAAGGGTTTGCTTTACCGTGTCCCGCCTCTGCCCAGGATAATCCTGTTTCCCCAGCTGCGGGTGCTGGGCAGAGTCCTCGCCCGCCTGCTCCCCCCAGAGCTGCCCTGGGCCGGCACCCAGAGAATCGGGGGCTTTGTTAGCAGATGAAGCGGGCCTTGTGAGCGGGACAAAAGTGCCTTGTGCTGGCTGGAGACAGGGCAGCCTCCGCCATGCCCGGGGTGGGTGGGCAGCAACAGGGCCAAGCTCGGACCAGGATGGCAGGAGACAGAGGCCTGGGTTTCTTTTTGAAAATTTTTCATCCTTGGGTTCTTCCTGTCCTGTGGTTGCCTGGGGGACTGGGAATTGCGGTATTGCTTAGGAATCAATCCATCCTCCTAAGGTCCCAGGCCTGGGTCTAAAGTGAGCTCAGCCCACAGGAACCAGGAGGGTATCCAGGAAGAGGCTGGGCCTGGGACTGTCAGGGGAAATCGGGGCGCCCATTGCATCCCAGAAGGGGCTGTTGAGGAGGGGTCCCCATAGCCACCTCTGTCTTCCACGCACCCCAACCCCAGACTCCTCTCTCTCCCGGGCGATTCTGGCTGTCGACCTGCTCTCCCTTCTGGTGCACTGAAGATGACGCCTCCTCTTTCTCTCTCCCTCTCCCTCTCCGTCCGGCTTCCTCCTTCCCGTGCCCTCCCGCACCCCTCCCGCCCGCCCCGGGCGGAGCAGACCCAGACGCAGCTGGAGCATGCGCGCATTGGGGAGCTGGAGCAGAGCCTGCTACTGGAGAAGGCGCAGGCGGAGCGGCTGCTCCGGGAATTGGCGGACAACAGGGTAACGCGCCGCCGCCCGCGCGGCCCTCCCGCCCCTCGGCCTGTGTCACGATTGATTCGTCTTTGGCTGCTGTCACCGTCGCTTTTTTCTTTTGTGCCCCCTCTAAGAGGGAAGTGGAGGTTTGGAAGAGATTTAGGCTCCATCGCTACGCGGTGCTTGTGGGGCTCGGCTCTCCGGGGCTCAGTCCCACTGCTGAGATGGCAGCAGGACTCGCCTGCCTCCCTTTCGTGCCTTGGTGGGCGGGGTAGGCACAGGGGCCGCCAGTGCCGCCTCCTGAGCCCCCGCTGGAGGAAGCTGGCAAGGGGCGACCGCAGAGCCCAGCAGGGCCCCTCATGGAGGCAGCAAGGGTCGGTTTGAGGCCCTGGGCCCTGGGATAGTGGGGACAGTGGGCGTAGGGAGACAGGAGGGTCGCAGGTTCTAGCTGAGCTTGGGCAGTTTACTGACTTGGTAAGACCCTATCTCTAAATAAATCGATAAATAAGGCTGGAATACAGATGAGTGTGAAAGCCCGGGGTTCAACCCCCAAAATAAGGCTTTTGGGGACTTTTATGAGTGTCCTGAGTGGTTGGGGAGTGGCAGCTATAGTCGGGGAGCCCCAGGAGAGCTCCCCAGGTCCCAGGTGTGGTCTGTGCCCATAGCGCACGCGCCAAGGCCGCGCAAGGACAACTCACCTGGTGAGGTCCACCGGGGCAGGGAGGACACCCACAGACGGGCAGCAGGAGGCCAGCTGAGCAGCACCGGTTGCAGCCTAATGGCTGCAGCGCATGCGCGGGCGTGTGCATGTCTCTGGGTATGGAGTCGTGCGGTCCACGTGCTCGGGCAGCTCACACTCCTGTGCCATGGTTGGTGCAGGAACCCATCCAGTTGCAGTGCCGCGTTGGAGCCCTCCCGACGGAGGCCCTTTGATCTGAACTCAGCCAGATTGCAGAAGAAAAGCAGGTGACCCCAAATTTGAGCCTAGCCTGGGCAATTTAGCAAGAACCTCCCTCAAAAAGGGCTCAGTGCAAAGGCCCTGGGTTTAGTCCCAATACTAGAAAGAGAAAAAAAAAATGTTTATGATGGCAAAGAATGATCACAAGTAGTCTTCCAAGTCGGGGAGAGATTAGAAACGTTAACATAGGATCGTAGATTTAGCTCAGTGTTTCCGGCGCCTGCCTAGCAAGCTCAAGGTCCTTGGTTCAATCTGATAACCACATACAACAATGCCAGGCATGGTGACTCACGCCCTCCAGCAATCAGTACCACACACCCCAGCGCCAGGCGTGGTTACTCACACCTGTCATCCCAGCAAGGGAGGCAGAGGCAGGAGGATTGCTGTGAGTTCAAGACTTGCCTGAGCTACATAGTGAGCTCAGGGCCAGCCTGAACTACAAAGCGAGTCCTTGATTAAAAAAAGAAAGAAAGAAAGACACGTTAACATATATCACTCCCAGACCTTAGACTATCCCTGGGACAGGGCAGGTATACAGACAGCCGTCCTTCACAGCCTCCCATTAAAGTCTGGCCCTTCTTTGGTCTCCTCCCTGAACTGGGCCTTGTGGTACTCAGCCCATTGTCTCACTAGAGAGAGAGAATTTATGGAAAATTCACTCCAGTCTCTGCCCTTAATAATACTAAGGATTGGGATGTAGTTCAGCAGTAGAGTTTCTTACCATGCACGAGATCCTGGGTTCAATTCCCAGCACTGCCAAAAATTTAAATAAAATACCATCAGCGAGGCTGGTGTATGTGTGCATGCCTGTAACCCCACCCCACAGGGGCTACAGCAGAAAGATAAGTTCTAGCTCACCTGAACACCATAGTGAGGCTCTGTCTCAAAATTTAAAAAATTCTTGGGCCGGAGGGTTAGCTCAGTGGTTCCGGCGCCTGCCTCGCAAGCGCAAGGACCTGAGTTCGATCCCCGGAAACCACATATAATGCTGGGCGTGGAGACACACCCACCAACAATCAAACTGCATACCACAATGCCGGACGTGGTGGCTCACGCCTGTAATCCCAGCACTCGGGAGGCAGAGACAGGAGGATTGCTGAGTTCGCAGCGGCTTGCCTGGGCACCATAGTGAGCTCAGGGCCAGCCTCAACTACAAAGCGAGACCCTGTTTCCAAAAAGCAAAAAAAAAAAAAAAAAAATTAAAAAATTCTCAAAGGGCAAGACATGCCTGTAACCCCAGCACTCGGGAGGCTGAAGCAGGAGGATCACTTTGAATTTGAGGCTACCCTGAACTATGAAGCGAAGCCTTGTCTCAAAAAATAAACAGGCGGGCTGGTGATTTAGCTCAAGTGGTACCATGCCAACCTTGGACACACAAGGTCCCAAGTTCGATCCCCGGTACCGCAAAAAAAAAAAAAAAAAAAAAAACAGGCTGGGGGTGTAGCTCAGTGACACCCTGCCTGCTTGGCAAGCACAAGGTCCTAAGTTCATCTCCGGTTCTGCAATAAACAGAAACAAGACAAACACAAGGTCCGGGGTGCGTCTCAGAGATAGAGCGCATGCTTAGTACGTGGGAGGCCCTGAGATCCATCCGCAGTACTACAGAAATAATAGCAATACCATCAGCTTCTAGAGAATCATAACCTCGAGCAGGGAGTTTCTCTTACCCACCAGTTTGCCCCAAACCACCTGGAGTGGAGAGGACCAGTGGCTCCAGTGCCCTCAGGGTGCACGGGGGGGGGCATAACTGTACTGGTGGGAGTGGGTGTTCTCGCGCCCACACGCTCAGGGCCCCTAACCCGTGTCCCTCTGTCCCTGCAGCTCACCACAGTGGCCGAGAAGTCACGCGTGCTGCAGCTGGAGGAGGAGCTGAGCCTGCGGCGCGGTGAGATTGAGCAGCTGCAGCAATGCCTGCTGCATGCGGGACCCCCGGCCCCTGATGACCCCGAGGCCACCGAGGCGCTGCGGCTGCGGGAGCAGCTGCTGTCGGCCTCCCAGGAGCAGCAGCGGGAAAGCGGGGCTCTGCGTGACAAGTACGAGGCGGCGCTGAAGGCCTACCAGGCCGAGGTGGACAAGCTGCGGGCCGCCAATGACAGGTACGCGCAGGAGGTGGCGGACCTCAAGGCCAAGGTGCAGCAGGCCACCAGTGAGAACATGGGCCTCATGGACAACTGGAAGTCCAAGCTGGACTCGCTGGCTTCCGACCACCAGAAGTCCCTGGAGGACCTAAAGGCCACACTGAACTCGGGCCCTGGTGCCCAACAGAAGGAGATCGGGGAGCTCAAGGCCGTGCTGGAGGGCATCAAGATGGAGCACCAGCTGGAGCTGGGCAACCTGCAGGCCAAGCACGACCTGGAGACGGCTGTGCACACCAAGGAGAAGGAGGGCCTGCGGGAGAAGCTGCAGGAGGCACAGGAGGAGCTGGCCGGGCTGAGGCAGCGCTGGCACGCCCAGCTTGAGGCACAGGCCGCCCAGCATCGGCTGGAGCTGCAGGAGGCCCGTGACGGGCGCCGCGACGCCGAGCTGCGGGTGCGGGAGCTGGAGGGGCTGGACGTGGAGTACCGCGGGCAGGCGCGGGCCATCGAGTTTCTCAAGGAACAGATCGCGCTGGCCGAGAGGAAGATGCTGGACTACGAGCGGCTGCAGCGGGCCGAGGCCCAGAGCAAGCAGGAGGCCGAGCGGCTGCGGGAGGAGCTCCTGGTCGCTGAGAACAGACTCCAGGCGGCTGAGGCCCAGTGCTCCGCCCAGCACGGCCATGTAGGCACAGAGGGCTGGAGGCCCGGGCGTGGGCTGGCCTCTGGGCACCAGCCCGGAGCATCCTGCCTGTTCCCTGGAGTGGCCTGTGGGATGGGGCACCTGGCTCAGATGAAGAGCCCTCATTCTCTCCGTCAACGGGATGGCAGGCTGGGCATAGTGGCACACACCTGTCATTCCAGCACTTGGGGAAGCTGAGGCAGGAGGAGATCACAAGTTCAAGCCCAGCTTGGACAATTTGGCAGCCTAGCAAGATCTGTCTAAGGATAAAATATTTTAAAAGGCTAAGGATGTAGCTCTGTGCAAAGGACCTGGGTTCAATTCCCAGTGCTGGGGGGACACAAGGGGGGTGAAGCCCTACTGGTGATGGAGAAGATGAAGTAGTCTTAGATGACCTGCATCAGCAGGCTGGACAGGTGCCAGGCTTCTCTGGGGCCCCAAAGCCCCGGATCACCCCAGCCCTGCTCTGACCAGGACAACTGGCTGGCCCTGAGCTGCCGTGTCCCCAGAGTCCAGGGCTCCCCAGAATGGGGTCTGGAAGGTGGGGCAGGTGGCCCTGGAGAAGCCAGTGCTGCGGTCAGACCAGGCCTAGACCTCCCAGGTCCTACCCTCCCTCCTCAGTGCCGCGACTCCTCACAGGCTCCCAGGGAGCAGAGGACGTGGACCTCAGGCCAGGAAGGGATTTGGGGGGGCCCTGCTGTCCGATCTGCACCAGGCCCTGTTTCACACTATCTCCAGAAGGTTGGTGTTGCCGCCTGCTCTGGGTGGTGCCCATCCCGATGCCCAGCAGTTTCGAATGTGCCAAACCTGTGCCTGGGGGCCCAGGACAGCAGGAGGCAGCTGAGGGGCTGGCTGTGGGGTGCCCGGGGCTCTGACACTGGTGTCCCCTGCTGTGCCCAGATATCTTCCTGAGCCCAGGGACGACTCGTATTCTGGTCTCCAGTCTCCACAGCTCTGACGCTGAGCGCCTTTTTCTGTTTTCTTTTTTTTGAGACAGGGTCTCGCTTTGTAGTTCAAGCTGGCTCTGAGCTCACTATGTAGCCCAGGCAAGCCTCGAACTCAGCAATCCTCCTGTCTCTGCTTCCCGAGTGCTGGGATGACAGGCTTGAGCCACCATGCCAGGCTGTTTTCTTTTTTTAACAGTGCTGGGAATTGAACGCATCCGTGGTCCTCTTTAAATTTATTTTTCATTCTGAGACACAGTCTTGCTAAGTTGCCCAGGCTGGGCTGGAACTTCATACTCCTGCCTCAGGCTCCCAGAGCCCTGGGATGACAGGTGTGCTGTCTGTGCCCTCTCTGTCCGCCTTGAGTCCCCTGCAGCCACCCCCAGGGCCTGTTTCTGTCCTGCCCCAGCTCTAGGGGAGGAGCCCAGCCCAGCTGCCCCCCGAGGCTGCTCTGGGTAGTCCGGTTTCCTGGCCTGGAGAACTGAGCATATTCAGTCATGTGCCCCTGGGAGACCCCGGGGAGGCTGGGCCTTGATTCCCACATTCTGAGCCCCCCTGGAACCACATATCCCCCAGATTGAGAAGTTTGGGTTTAGGGACAACTGAAAATTTTTTTTTTTTGAGACAGGGTCTCGCTTTGTAGTTCAGGCTGGCTCTGAGCTCACTATGTAGCCCAGGCAAGCCTCGAACTCAGCAATCCGCCTGTCTCTGCCTCCCGAGTGCTGGGATTACAGTCGTGAGCCACCACGCCCGGCTAGGGACAACTGAATTTTTTTTAAAGCTTATTATAATATGAGAATTTAAATTTTTTTTTCTCATCTCATCTTCACTGCACTGTGTATAATAAGATTAAAGGAAGGCCGGGAATTTAGGTCAAGTGGTACCATGCCAGCCTTGCACACACAAGGGCCCAAGTTCGATCCCTAGTACCACAAAAAAAAAAAAAAGATTAAGGGGACTTCATTACTCATAGAATATCTAGACCGCAGTGGGGCTTGGGGTGTATGAACAGGTCTGAGGGCCAAGGGGGTGGAGGTGACCACCTGCCCGGCTCGGCACTGCTCCAACACAGGGTGGCTCCTCTGGCCCGGGGCCCCGTCCCTCGGTCCCCGCGGTAGGCGAGCCGAGAGGCTTGCAGCCGGGCAGAGGGGCCTGGGCCTCTCACAGGGCTGTCCTTTCAGGTGATCAACTCGGACGACCTCTCAGACGAGAAGATCAGGATGAAGGAGACGGTGGAGGGTGAGTGACGGAGCCTGGGCAGAGCCGCCGCGTCCCCTGCTGCTGTGAGTCATGCTGTCCGCGGCCAGCTGGCCCCCAGGAGCCAAGCACGGGAGGGGAGGGCTGTGTGCGAGGCCGGACCCGAGAGGGCAGGGCCTGTGCTGTCCGGGCCACCTCTGTGAAGACTGGGTCAGGGCCCAGGGGCGGACAGCAGGGGAGACGCCAGTCGAGGCAGGGCGCCCCCAGCAGGAGTACTAGCTCATCTCCAGGCACGAGGCCCAGGGAGCCTGCGGCCTAGGCGTGAGGAGGGGAACCGGGATAAAGCACAGTAAAGGTGGTAGCACAGGCCTGTAATCCCAGCACTCAGGAGGCTGAGGCAGGAGAATCGCTGGGAGTTTAAGGCCTGGGCTACACAGTGAGCTCCTGACTCCAAAA
The DNA here is from genome assembly GCA_004025085.1 of Thryonomys swinderianus. Taxonomy (NCBI): domain Eukaryota; kingdom Metazoa; phylum Chordata; class Mammalia; order Rodentia; family Thryonomyidae; genus Thryonomys; species Thryonomys swinderianus. Next base: position 28,802 of record PVIC010012065.1, read on the forward strand.
ACAGAGAAATAGATACACACATAAATATTAAAACTAGGCGTAAAGTCAAAATGGCTCAAAGAGTAAAGGCGTATAGTAAAAGGTTTCCTGTTTCCACAGTTCCGTTCTTTTCTTTTTTTTCCTTTCTGAGGTACAAGGTGGCCAGCTGCACCCTCACGCTCCGGCACCTGGGTAACAGATGGTTCCAAGTCACTCATTTTGAGCCCTTTATTTTTTTCTATTTAACAGCAAACTTTGGAGTCAGGGCCGAAGCTCCCTGGTGAGCGTTTGCCTGGCATACACAGTTCCCAGCTCCCCCTTCCATCCAGCACCTCAAAACAAAACAAAAACGCCACCCTATCTTGGAGACCAGTGTCTGCCACTTCACCGGTCCGGCCGAGTGGAACAGGGCTGTGTGGCAGTGGCTGGCATGTTCAGCCCATCACCTACCAGTGACCAAGTGGTTTTTTTACCAACACTGGTGCATTACTCTGCCCTCCGTGAGGCCTGGCCCACTTTAATGGCCCTGGGCTGAGGTCGGGGCTCCCCCAGCAGCCCAACAGGCCAGGGAGAGGGAAGCGTCTGCTGCAGCTTCACCTGGGCTTTCTTGCATCAATCACCCATAGATGTACATTCATCTATGCTTGAATTCTTTGCCCTCTGTTTCTCACACGGTCATTGGTCTGTTGATTTTTAGAAGCGCTTTGTATAAGGATGGCCCCCAAAGTAACCCTCCTTTGGGTGCTCTGTCTTTGGATTCTTGTGTTTGCCACGGGGCTCCTGCGGCAGGGTCCGCTCTCCACCAGGACTGAGCCCTGATGGCCTCTCCTCCCCTCAGGCCTGCAGGACAAGCTGAACAAGAGGGATAAAGAGGTGACGGCCTTGACGTCCCAGGCGGAGGCACTGAGGGCCCAAGTAAGTGGTAAGTCTCCCCGGGGGCCATGAGGTAGGACCTAGTCCCGGAGCCACCGCTGCGTCCCTGGAACCCGAGGTCCCAGCCTGGGTTCTCTGTCAGGAAGCCTGGTTCTCCCGGGCCACTGTTTTTGTGAGACAAGCATCTCTGTCAGTCCCCAAGTCGCTCAGGCTGGGACAGACGTGTGACCCTCCCGCCTCAGGCTCCCGGAGTGCAGCACACTCCCAGCTCTGCAAAGCTGCTTTGATGGGAGCTGCCTGCCCTGGTCCGGGAACAGAACCGTGAGGGAAAGGCGCCCGCTGCGGCCCAGAGCAGGCCCAAGACGGGCGGCCAGGAGAGGCAGGGGCTGCGGCGCTGGGACTCAGGGATGAGCAGCCCGTGTCTGCTACAGCCCAGCCGTGGTGTCCCCTAGACAGTGTCCCACCTGGGTGTTTCCTGTCACTTTCCGTGGCCTGATGGGTCGGCGCAAAGGTCAGGGACCTCAGCCTCGGACTTGGCTCCTCCCGGCCCGCACGGCAGTGTGGACCCTGCCTCCTCCCCGCAGGCCCCTGTGCGCATGCTCCCTAAGGACCACAGAGACCCCAGAGGCTTTGGAAACTACCTACTGGGTTATGCCTGCAATCCCAGCACCGGGGAGGCTGAGGCAGGAGGATTGCAGGTTCAAGATTGGCCTGGATTCTGTAATAAGACCCCGTTTTAGAAATAGGGAGAGGAGGGAGGGGTGCAGCCTAGCAGGGGTGCGGGACCTGGCCCCAACCGTGTGCTCCCACCTGCCCGCCGCCCAGCCCTGGAGAACAAGTGCAAGTCAGGGGAGAAGAAGGCGGACGCCCTGCTGAGGGACAAGCGGCGCCTGGAGGCCGAGCTGGAGGCCGTGTCCCGCAAGACGCACGACGCCTCGGGCCAGCTGCTGCTCATCAGCCAGGAGCTGCTGCACAAGGAACGGTGAGCGAGTCCCTAACCCCCAGGTCCTGGGCCACAGCTGGGCACCCACCCCACCCGAACCCCGAGTCCATCTCCAGCTCTGTCTTTGTTTTGAGACAAGGTTTCATTAAGTCGATAAGCTGTCCAGGCTGGGCTGGAACTTTCAATTCTCTTGCCTCAGCCTCCTGAGTAGCTAGACGACAGGTGTGACCCAGAGTCCTTCTGAATCCAGCTCTCACCATAGCAGAGAACCCTTTCAACTTTGAGAATTACCGTTCCCTGAGGGAGTTTTTGGCTATCTTGCATCGAGCATGTTAGGACTGTCCACTCAGAGCCAGGCGTGGCAGCGCATACCTGTCACCCAGCACTCTGGAGGCTGAGACAGGAGGATCTCCCCAGTTGGAGGGGAGCTGGGCTACACAGTGAGACCCTGCCTCAGAAAAGCAAAACAAAACAAAAACAGCAACACGTCCACCCAGGACGGGGAGAGAGAGGAACGCGGGTGTAGTGAGACAGCCTGGGCCGTTCCGGATCAGCACCTCTTCCTGTCCAGCGAGGACATTTGTAATCAATCTCTGCTCCCCTTTGTGCAGACCCCAGGCATAGCCCGGGAATATTCCCACCACTGTTCTCCAGGTAGCACCTGCTGGTGGGTTAATCTGGCAGAAAATAAACCTGTGTGACACCTGTCATCCAAAATGTGTAGCCACACGAGACATTCCCAGTCACATTTTGGGTGATTGATTTATTTTCACAGTGCTGGGATGGAACTCTGGGCGTCACGTGTGCTCAGCAAGTTCTCAGTCACTGAGTTATAGCACCAGCCCGTACTCTTTTTTTTTTGGAGAGAGAGTCTCTCACTATGTAGCCCAGGCAAGCCTTGAACTCAGCAATCCTCCTGCCTCTGCCTCCCAAGTGCTGGGATTACCGGCACTGTGGTATGTGGTACTGATTGCTGGTGGACGTGAGTCACCATGCCCAGCATTGTATGTGGTCACCAGGATCGAACTCAGGACCTTGCACTTGCGAGGCAGGGGCCTGAACCAGTGAGCTAAATCTCCAGCCCCCAGCCCTTACTCTTTAAAAGCATTCCAGGGTTAAGCATCTGCCCAGCTCCTCTGAGGACAAGTTCAATCCCCAGCACTGAAAACAGAAAAGAAGGCTGAAGCAGAAGGGTCATGAGTTGGAGCTCAGCCTGAACAACGTAGCAAATTAGTGAGACTCTGTCTCAAAATATAAAATAAAAATAAAAAGGGCAGAGTACAAGTAGCTCAGGCCAAAGGCCCCGGGGCTCAATCCAGTGCTGCAAAACGAAAACACTTCGAGAAACAGGCGAGGTCCCTTGACTTGGACGTGCTGGTCTGGCCTCCAGGCTGCCCCATGCTTTCCTGCTTCCTCCTCTTCCTCCGGGCCCTTCGGCTCACCAGGGCAGGCCGGCACCCTGCAGCACAGGACCCCGTAGGATCCCGGGACCCTCCCAGGACTCACGCTCTGTGCCCCAACCCCCAGGAGCCTGAATGAGCTGCGGGTGCTGCTGCTGGAGGCCAATCGCCATTCGCCTGGGCCAGAGCGAGACCTCAGCCGCGAGGTGCACAAGGCCGAGTGGCGGCTCAAGGAGCAGAAGCTCAAGGATGACATCCGGGGCCTGCGTGAGAAGCTGACCGGGCTGGTGCGTGGTGACTGAAAGTGCCCGGGTCGCAGGGTGGCTGGGTGCAGTGAGCGCACAGGGCACCGCTGCGACAGGACCTGCTCGCAGCCAGATGGGCCACGGGTGGCGAGCTCCCAGTGCAGGGAACTTGATCAGTGGGAAGCAGGGCTCGCAGGGCGCTGGATTCAGGGACTTTGCAGGGCGAACTGGGAAAGGGGCCGGTCCCTGCACCTGGTGAGGCAGGAGGGAGACAGAGCGCGCCTGACGCACTGGTCTCGCTCACCGCCGCCCCCAGGAGAAAGACAAGGACAAGACCCTGGAGCAGCGGCGCTACTCCCTCATCGACCCCGCGGCGGCGCCCGAGCTGCTGCGGCTGCAGCGCCAGCTGGCCGGCACGGAGGACGCGCTGCGGGCCGCGCTGGAACAGACGCAACGCGTGGAGGCGCTGGTGGAGGCACTGCGGGGCGGCGGGGTACAGGTGAGCGCGCGGGACCCGCGGGGGGCGGGGGAGGCACCGGGAGGGAACCCTGGTTGGGGGCGGGGCGGGGCGGGGCTGCGATCCCGGGGTACCCGGTAGCCGCGCCCTGCAGTGCCCCGCGGGAGGCGGGATGGAGCCCGCGGCGTGCGCTCGCCCTCTCGCGGTCGTCCGCGGCACTGCGGCCTCGCGTCCCCGCCTCAGCCTCCTTCCGCCGCGCCCTGCAGACCGCGGGCAGCTCCGCCCCCGCCAACGGCATCCACCCGCCAGACAAGGCCCACAAGCCAGAGGTGAGAGCACCGGGCCCCCAGGGGCTCCCTGGGACGTCGCTAGGGTGCACAGGGCCAGGGACAAGATGTGCGATGTGCGAAGAGCCGGGAAGGGCGCCCCTTTCGCCAGCCAGCTTTGTTTCCTTTGCACATTGCAAAGCAATACCTGCCTGGGGAAGCCTCTAGAAACAATCCAAAACTATATCGAAAGAAATGCCACCAGCAGTCGTTTGGCCCAGCGATGGCCGAGGGAGAACTCAGGGCTCCTGACCAACCCAGCTTCCGCTCCTTTGCACGTGCCGTCCTGCCCGCAGCATGCAGCCGCCCACTCCCTGCCCACATCTCTACCCACCTTTCCCGCCAGGCTGACGCGGCTTTTGCTCCCCCAGGACAAGCACTGACCCCGGGGACCGGTGGAGCTGCTCTTCACCCCAGAGCCCCGCCAGGCTGCGCGGTGGCGCCCCCTGCAGGCGGGGGCCAGGACTGTCACTTGGGAGACTTGGCTGCAGTGACCAGCTGACCGCGGCAGACAATCCCTGCCTGCCGTGGAGCCTCCCGGCTCAGCCATCCTCAGGCAGGATTGCGGCAGCCTGGCCCGCACCGTTCCCGTTCCGGAAGCTGGTGCAGTTTGGGGGCCGGGACCGGCCGCCCCGCCCCTCTCCTCACCCCCAGGCTCTGTCCTCCACGCCGAGACCCCTCCGCACAGTGGTACGAGCCCCCGCCGCCCGGTGGCCAGGTCTGAGAGTAGGGACCGGGCGCCCGCCCCTTACCCCGCCCTTGCTGGCCTGAGGGTGACACGTGGTCCGGAGCTAGGGTCGGGGTGCAGGTGACGCCCCGGCCCCCATGCTCGGGGATCACAACCAGGCTGTGCGGGTGCCGCCAGGCCTTCCGCAGAGACTTCGCCGGTGTCCTCGGAATGCACAGAGGGAAGGGGCACCGAGTCCCCGATCCCCCTCCGGTCCCGCTCGCGCGCGGACCCCAGAGGCTGCTCCCCGCCTGCGCTTGGTAGTCTCACCCGCCCGCGGCCCCGTGCACAGCAGCCTAACCGCGCTTTAGGCCTAACCCCGCCGGTGCTGCCCCCTGCGGGGCGCCGGCAGCAACTCGTGGCCCGGCCCAGGCGCTGGTGTCGCAGGCGGCAGGGGCCCAGGCGCCGCTTTCTCACCCGCGTGGCCCTGCCGCGCCCCCCGCCCCCCCCAGTGGAATTGTGGAAGTGTGGGAGTCCTTGCTCGGGACAATAAAGCTTGTGACTGAGGTGTCGGACCCCTGCGGTCGTCTGCTGCTTTCTGTGTGGTGCCCCCGGCTCCCGAAGAGCTTCTGTCCCAGCCCTCGGCACCCGCCAGGTTTTGGCTCTGATTCAGATGTGACAGGCTTGTCGCACACGTTCGAGATTAGTAAGAGCTTTTTTTTTTTTGAGACAGGGTCTCGCTTTGTAGTTCAGGCTGGCCTTGAGCTCACTATGCAGCCCAGGCAAGCCGCTGCGAACTCAGCAATCCTCCTGTCTCTGCCTCCCCAGTGCTGGGATTACAGGCGTGAGCCACCACGCCCAGCACTGTGGTATTGATTGCTGGTGGGCGTGAATCTCTACGCCCAGCATTGTATGTGGTTACCGGGATCGAACTCAGGACCTTGTGCTTGCGAGGCAGGCGCCGGAACCACCTGCAGGCTCAGGCCTGCAATCCCAGCACTCTGGGACGCTGAGGCAGGAGCACCGCAAGTTTAAGCCCAGCCTGGGCAGCTTGGTGACTTAGAACCCTATCTCAAATAAATTAAATAGGTCCCGAGATTTAGCTCAGTGGTTCTGGGACCTGCCTAGCAAGCGCAAGGTCCGTGGTTCGATCCCCAGTAACCACATACAACAATACTGGGCATGGTGGCCATGCCCACCGGCAATCAGTACCGCATACCACAAATGCCAGGCTTGGTGGCTCACAGCTGTAATCCCAGCACTTGGAGGCAGAGGCAGGAGGACTGCTGAGTTTGAGGCTTGCCTGGGCTATATAGTGAGCTCAGGGCCAGCCTGAACGACAAAGAGAGACCCTGTTCAAAAATGAATAAATAAAAGTTAATTTAAAAAGTAAAAAATTGGGCCGGAGGGTTAGCTCAGTGGTTTCAGCGCCTGCCTCCCAAGCGCAAGGACCTGAGTTCGATCCCCGGTAACCACATATAATGCTGGGCATGGAGACATGCCCACCAACAATCAACACCGCATACCACAATGCCAGATATGGTGGCTCACGCCTGTAATCCCAGCACTCGGGAGGCAGAGACAGGAGGATTGCTGAGTTCGCGGTGGCTTGCCTGGGCACCATAGTGAGCTCAGGGTCAGCCTGAACTACAAAGCGAGACCCTGTCTCAAAAAGCAAAAAAAGCCGGGCGTGGTGGCTCACGCCTGTAATCCCAGCACTAGGGAGTGCAGAGACAGGAGGATTGCGGAGTTCAAGGCTTGCCTGGGCTCCATAGTGAGCTCAGGGCCAGCCTGAACTACAAAGCGAGACCCTGTCTCAAAAAAAAAAAAAGTAAAAAATTTAAAAAGGACTAAAGATGTTCAGTTCTAGGTTCGATTTCCAGTACCATTTCCTCCCTGCAAAATCCTCCACTGAAATATTACCCCTTTCACCTTGCAGTTCATCCATATTTTGGGAGAGGGACCTTTTTTGTTTGTAGTTGGGTTTGGGTTTTTTGAGACTGTCTCGCTACGTAGTTCAGTGTCTTATTACATAGCTTTGAACATAGTGTGTACTGCAAGCTGGCCCTCTCAGAAATCCTCCTGCCTCAGCCCCCAAATGCTGGAATTACAGGCACGCATCACCACACCTGGCTAGGAACAGGTACTTTTTAAATTTAATTTTTTTTTTTTTTAGACAGGGTCTCACTTTATAGTTCAGGCTGGCCCTGAGCTCACTATGTAGCCCAAGCAAGCCTCAAACTCAGCAATCCTCCTGCCTCTGCCTCCCAAGTGCTGGAATTACAGGCTTGAGCCACCAAGCCCGGCTAAGAACAGGTACTTTTGGATGATGTAAATGCCCTGTTTTCCACTAAATTTCCACCACTAGTTTTAGCATCCATCAATGGGTTGTGCTTACAGACAGTGTTACTGTTAAAATGGTGATTTTCTCCCCCCTATTTCCTGCTTGGCCCTGCAACCCTCCTGCCTCAGCCTCCCAGAGTGTGGAACCATAGGCCCAAGTCAACACGCCCACCTTTTCTCTGGCAAATCTAAAAGGAACTTTTTTTCAGGTGCTGGGTGGAGCCCAGCTCAGGTCTGCTAGGGGGGCACATCCCCTGATCTACATCCTGGCCCAGGAGGGATTTTTAAGATGCAGCCAGTGTGCCTGGCTCCAGCAGGCCCACCAGGCCTGGCCCAGCCTCCTTGGCACCAATGGGTCTTAGGGCTCCTCCGTGTGGACCCAGATCAGCACACGTACGTGCAGTTCTCCGAGGGCAGAACCAGCTGACAGCCACAAATCAGGCTCATGTGCCCAGCTGTCATGTCAGCCTGGTGTGCCCAGGGCCTCTGGGCAGTGTCTCTGAACACCCGTACTGCAGCACGGATAGAGATGGCCACGGTGCGACCATGTTGTGGCAAAGAGCCGCCCTAGCACGGGAGACACACTGGGCTCCATTCCCCGCACCTCGAGAATAACACAGAAAGGGCAGATGGGCAGAAGCACCTGCGGCAGCTAGCTGGAGCCGGGCTCCACGAGGGCAGGGCCGAGCTAAAGACACCAGGCCCCAGTGGTACATACTGTGACTTCATTTCTGCCAAGGCCAAATATCAATTCCAGGACGTAGCAGGTGCCTGGAGTCGCGCCCGGGCACTGGTAGCAAACATTTGTTGAGTAGATGAGAGACAGAGAATAAAAAGAAAGTTCAGTATAGAGTACAGTGGGTGCAGAAAAAGCATTCTGGAATTGGGTTAGGGTTAGGGTTAGAGTTAGGGTCGGTTCCAGCCCAGCCTGGGCAGCTTAGTACCTTAGTGAGACTCCGTCCTGGGCTGCGCTTGTCCCAGCGGACGCTGGTGCAGGACTCCTGGGGGCCAGTCGCCTTCGACCCGGGGGTTTTCCAGGGCCAGGGCTGGTTGGGCGCCCAGGGTGACACACGGGCCTCGTCAGGCCTGTGATGCTCTCGACTGGCCACCAGAGGGCAGCGCCGGCCGACTCACGGAGCCCCAGCGGCTGCGGGTCCAGCGCTCTTCCAGGCGGGGAGCCGGAGTGACCCAGAAGCCCACCGTCCCTCCGGGCCCCAAGTGTCCCTCCGGGTTCCGAGCGGCCGCGCTGCGGGCGGTGCGCAGACTGGCGTCCCCCCGGCCTGGTCTCCTCGGCCGCTGCGCGCCCACTTCCAGCACCTCGAGCCTGAGACGCGCCAGGAGGCGCTGCGCCTCTTAGCACAGGGCGCCCGCCCCCCGCTCTGTGCACACAGCCGTAAACCTGTACAGATACACGCGCACACAGGCACACACAGCCGCAGACCTGTGCAGATATACACATGTACACACACTCGTAAAACTGCACATATGCATACACGTACACACAGGCGCACACACCGGTAAACCTGTATGTATATACAGAGTACACACACCCACACCCATAAACCTGTACGTATACACACGTAAACATGTTCACACACTTATCCGGCACATACACATATGTACACATCACATACACATGTGTAAGCAGATATACACACACGCACACACATCCATAAGTTGGTCAAACCGTGAGGCCAGTGTTTAAGTTCGGACCATAAAAGACCCACGGCCATGGACTCCCTGCAAGACGCCCCCGCCGACGTGCTCATCGTTTTTGCCGCTTTCGAGGCGGCGCCGGGTCCCCTCCTGAGCACCGCGCAGCGGCAGGGTGGCTAGAGACCTCCACGGCCTCGCTGGTGACTTCCGGCTCCCCCGTGGTCAGAATGACCCCAGAACGAAGCATTCTGAGCCAATCCAGGACACCGAGGCGGCCGCGACAGGCAACTAGAGACGCGTGTACACACATATATGTACATGGCCTCGTGTATACACATACACAACTGCACACATACAAACACCATGGTAGCTTTCGTTGGTGTGGCAGAATACCTTCAGAACCCTGTCTCATGAGAGACGCCTTGGGAAACTGAGGCAGGAGGATCCCTGCCCATGTGGGGCCAGCCTGAGCCTCATGGTGAGTTCAAGGACAGCCTGAATTACACACCGAGCCTCAAAACAAAACAGAAGAAGAGAAGTTCCTTTGGGTCGTGGTCGGCAGCCCACCGTGAGGCCACGCGTGGCGGGGACGGCCCGGCGGGGGAGGCGCCGACCCCAAGGCCGCCGGAGGCCGCGGGGCGGGGGGGCGGGGCCGGGTGTCCCCAAGGTCCCTCCCTCGGCCCGCCCCTCCCAGGGCGGGTGTCCTGGGGCCCTCCGCTCCCGGCACACGCTTGCCTTCCCCCCACACTGGCTCTCCCAGCTCTACTGCCTCGCGCAGGCTCGTGAGGGGACAGCGGGCACCTGTCATCCCGCCACTCTGGGAGGCTGAGGCAGGGGCGGCAAGATGGAGCCCAGCCTGGGTGACTTAACGAGCTCCTGTCTCCAAAAAGCGCCCCACAGTAAAAAGTGCTGAGGGTGTAGCTCAGTGTGAAGGCCCTGGTGCAATCCCTGAATACCAAATAAATGCATACATAAATAATAAAAACTTCACAGGGACCATTTCTCACCTTCTAGGGCAGGGCATTGGGGTACACGCCTTTCCCAGTGCGGCTGATTGAGCAGAGGGGCTTTCCACTGGGTTCTATCTTCAGCCCTTTTCAACACTTTTTTTTTTTTGAGACAGGGTCTCGCTTTGTAGTTCAAACTGGCCCTGAGCTCACTATGTAGCCCAGGCAAGCCTGGAACTCAGCAATCCTCCTGTCTCTGCCTCCCGAGTGCTGGGATGACAGGCGTGAGCCACCACGCCTGGCTTGAAACAGATTTTTGACTAAGTTGCCCAAACTGGGTTTGAACTTGCCATCCTCCTGCTTCAGCCTCCCAGGGTACTAGGATTTATGGGCATCACCACACCTGGCTCCCTTTTTGCTTTTTGGTAATTGAGTTCATCTGACCATCATTCCCTGACACTTGAGGCTTCTCCTTTAGAACAAGTTCTTTCTTAGCCCCTTTGCCTTTAAAGTATGACTTGTTTAGAAAACAAACACCACTGTCTGCATTCTTCTCCCAGTTCCCACCCATACCCTCAGTCGGCCCACTGCCTCCTGGGTGGCCGTCGGCACCCACTTACCCGCCGCCATCCCTACCGTGCACATTTCTAATCTTTTAATTCCAAACTTGAGGCTTTGATCTCCTATCTTCTTAAATCATATTCATCATGTCACTTTCTTTTTATCATTATTTTAAACTTCTTCCCTTTCATCTCATAGGGTAACTTCTAAGTCCATCTTCTTAGCTTTTGCTTTTAATTTTGTATTTGCTGATTCTGAGTTGGAACCATACTTTTAGCCCCTTTGTTGACAGTTTAAAGTTTTTCACCTTATTGTCCTTGGCTCTTTATTTGTCATGGTGTAAAGAAAATGGCTGATAGCTTGTGTGTGTGTGTGTGTGTGTGTGAGAGAGAGAGAGACAGAGAGAGAGACAGAGAGAGACAGAGAGACAGAGATACTGAGCTTGATCTCAGGGCCTGAGCACTTACCTCTATCCCAAGACATTCTTCATTTTTTATTTAGAGATAGTGTTTTGCTAAATTACTAAGTTGCCCAGGATGAAGTCAAACTTGCCATCCATCCTCCTGCCTCAGCCTCCCAGAGTGCTGGGATCATAGGCATTTACCACCATGCTTGGCTCCTCCTTTTTTCATTTTTATTTTTTATTTTTCCTCCTTTTTTTTTTGCTTTTTGAGACAGGGTCTCGCTTTGTAGTTCAGGCTGGCCCTGAGCTCACTGTGGTGCCCAGGCAAGCCGCCGCGAACTCAGCAATCCTCCTGTCTCTGCCTCCCGAGTGCTGGGATGACAGGCGTGAGCCACCACGCCCGGCATTGTGGTATGCGGTGTTGATTGTTGGTGGGCGTGTCTCCACACCCAGCATTATATGTGGTTCCCAGGGATCGAACTCAGGACCTTGCGCTTGCGAGGCAGGTGCCGGAACCACTGAGCTAACCCTCCGGCCCCTTTTTCCTTCTTTTTTATTTTATTTTATTTTTTATTTTATTTTTTTGAGACAGGGTCTCACTTTGTAGTTCAAGCTGGCCCTCAGCTTACTATGTAGCCCAGGCAAACCTCAAACTCAGCAATCCTCCTGTCTCTGCTTCCCGAGTGCTGGGATGACAGACGTGAGCCACCACGCC
>PVIC010012066.1:0-40355 GCA_004025085.1 Thryonomys swinderianus
AAAAAAAATAATAAGTGAATAAGCAAATAAATACACAAACTCAAGTAACAGGCTTAAAAGGACATGTTATGAGTTAGAGCTATATTTGGGGGATATCTATGACATCACAGGACAGTACCGAGTGCTTCGCCATCTCTTTTACACCATCTCACCCAACGATCCCGCCGGATGGAACCAGTTACTCACATTTTCCAGCAGATACAAGTGCAGAAGTTGAACTTCGTCTCCTACAACTTCAGCTGATGTGTGGCAACGTGGGATATAAACAGGCCTGGTGACCTAGAACTTTGTTTCTCCATCTTAACCCTGAAAAGTGTGCAAATGATATTAAACTTCAATCTACTTTATCAAAGACTTCGGAGAAAATGTAACACTCAACACAGCAGGTGGGTGATCAACTTGGGTTCTCTGTCTCTCTTTCCCGACTCCAGCTTGCCATGGACAAAATAGGAATGATTTAAGTGTCAATAACTAAAGTTTATTCCTGGCAACCAGCTGATGAGTGTTTTCAGAGGCTCCTGTGTTTTGACCTTTCTGTGCCCTAGACAATGACGGAATCTTGTTGAAAGCTCTTTAAGCTGAAATTAATTTATGCTCGACAGTGATTAAAAGAGAAAGTGAGAAGGGGCTGGAAATTAACAAATCCATCTTTATTGCTGAGATCCTATTACGATCATAAGGCCAGGGAAAAATCAGCGGAGCGGGTGCCAGCTGCAATCTGGTCCAGAGTTTAAACAGCTCGTCCTGCTTGGGAAATGTCCTTGGGTGGACAGATGTATCTGTCACCAAAGCTCTCAGAGAGAGAGAGAGAGAGAGAGAGAGAGAGAGAGAGAGAGCACTTATTTAACAGGGACTGGCATGCTGGGGCCTTGACTTGCTTTTGGAGCACAAGGCCAGTGCCAGCGAGAGAGCTGTGGAAGAGACAAGCCAAGACACTTGACAGATGAGGTCTCTTGAAAACTCACTTCCGCTCCTGCCGCCACAGAAATGGGAAAATGTCCGTGCCTTGTGTTCTTGTTGGGCTAGTCTTTCCCTTTGGTGCCCACCTATAATTGCAGATATGCCTGCATTTCCCATTTGTCATGTTCTCCCTAGGAGGATTCTGAGACCAAAGACCTTACTGAGGTCTTTTTTGTATCCATCATAATCTTTGGACAGAGCACTGTACATGAAAGTGCCAGGAAACTTTCTGAAGAAGCATGGCTCACCTTTCTCCTACTCATTCTTCAAAACTCAAGTGTGTGTTGCTGGGCGTGGTGGCTCACGCCTGTCATCCCAGCACTTGGGAGGCAGAGACAGGAGGATTGCTGAGTTCAAGGTTTGCCTGGGCTACATAGTGAGCTGAGGGTCAGCCTGAACTATAAAGCGAGACCCTGTCTCAAAAAAAAAAAAATCAAGTGTGTGAAATATTTTCTCTGCCCCATGAGGAATAGCAGGAAATAAAGATAAAGATATTAAGCACTACTGTGTGCTCTTAAAACTAACTGGAGAGTATGAGACTCAAATTCTTTAAAACTTTAAACCACAATATTCTAAAAAGAGAATGTCATGGCTTCACAGGAGACAACAGTGATGGTGAAAGTCTTTGAACTGGGAACAGAGCAAAGGAGATACCCTGAGGCAGCAGTGAAAGACAAAGCCTGATAGGGAGAAGAAAATGAAATAGAAAAGTGCTGGGTCAAATCCAGAGCCTAAGGAACTTGTGTGTATAAATCACAGTACTCCTGGATGAGGGTGCCCCATGGCCCCATGGAAGGCCCAAGTACATGCCATATTGGGAGGGGTCTGGGAGCAGTGGAGAGCACCACTTAACAAGTATGTAATGATTCTTTTTTTGTCTCTTTTGATCTGTCTTGGCTTAAGGTGCACATTGTCTGCAAATAGAATGGTTACACCTGCTTCTTGGAGGGTTCCTGGCTCATGAAATATTGTTTGCCATCACTTGATTTTCAGTCTATGAAATTCTTTTTAAGTGTGTTTCTTATATGCAGCGTATTGTTGAATCTTGGTTTTTGTTTTTTGTTTGTTTGTTTGTTTTGAGACAGGGTCTTGCTTTGTAGTTCAGGCTGGTTCTGAGCTCACTATGTAGCCCAGGCAAGCCTCCAACTCAGCAATCCTCCTGTCTCTGCCTCCCAAGTACTGGGATTACACGTATGAGCTACCACACCCAGCAAATCTTGTTTTTTGATTCATTGTGCCAGTCTGTTTCTTTTGATTGGTAATTGAGAACATTGGTATTGATGATTACAACTGACATGAATCAGGTTATCCTTGTCATATTATTTTCCTGCTGTTCATTATCTTTCCCCTCTGTTTAATTGCTTGCTCTGCCCACTGGCTTCTTTCTAGTGGTATTCCTGGAATAGTGGTTTTCATTATCTCTTTCTAAAATGTCCCTCAGAACATTTTGTAGAGCTGGTTTGCTGGTTTTGACTTTCTTCAGTTGTTCTTTGTTGTGGAAGTATCTTATTTCTCCATTAATTTTGAAAGATAGCATTGTGGAATGCATTGATTTGTTTGAAGATTGCTTTCTTTTAGGGATTGAAATATTCATCCCAAGATCCTTGCCTTAAGGTTTGTATTGAGAAGTCATCTATAATCCTTATGGTCTTTCCTGTATGGATGATCTGCTTCCTTTCTCTAACAACTTTTAATATTTTGTTTTTGTGCTGAATTTCTGGAATCTCGATTATTACATATCTTGACATAGATTTCTTTCTTTTTTCTTTCTCTCTTTCCTTCTTTCTTTCTTTCTTTCTTTCTTTATTTCTTTCTTTCTTTCTTTTGTTTTCTTTCTTTTTGCCTCACTTATTTGCATGTTAAGATCTTTTTTCATGTTTGGAAAGTTTTCTCCCATTATATTTGTGAACTTGTTTTTTTATGGCATTTATACACTGCCATGCTCTTTTTTTTTACTTTTATTACCTTACTTTATAACTCTACATGATTTGCAACTATTGGATTAATGTGTCATGGTTTCTTGCTATTTTTAAGATGTCATTCTTTTCGGGGCTGGTAACCATAATTGTGCCTTTGACATCAGAAATTTTGTCCTGGAGTTAGTTTAAATGACTGTGTATACTTTCAATGGGGATTTTAAACTTCTAGATATCTGTTGAATGTGTTTAATAAATTCAATTTCTTTCCCATGTTGGTATTCATGGTTTCCATCATTATCCTGAACTCCTCTATTTTTTGAAGAGTTGTCTACTCTAAATTCATTGAGCATAATCCTTAAGTTCATTGTCTTTCTTTTTTCCTGAGACATTATTTTCTTAAACCCTTTTCTGATTATTTACTTTTTCTGCTATTGTTTCAGACAGCTGTAGTTATGTGGCTTTTACATTTCCTCTACGTTATTGTCCCCTGAACATGTCCTGGGTGGGCTGGAGGTGTGAGGTTGCATTTTGCTTCTACACCTTCTCATTTTCTACACTTTAGTTTTACTTTGTTTTCTGAGTAGTGGCTTGTGAATTGCTTATGGTAGATAGGTTTGGCATTAATACCAAAGTTTCTCTTGGAAATACATATTCCTCAGAGTTATCTTCTAGGTATAGATGTCTATCCCAAGAACCTACTTTCCCAAGATACTGAGGGTTAGAGGTTGTTAATTATTAATTCAGCTTCAATCCAACCATACTAGAGTATGATGATGGTTGTGACCCCAGAAAAACACAATGTTGTCATATAAGGAAAAACAACTGATTACAATAGGTATTATATCCTGGCTAAAGTAGCACCACTGAAAATATTAATGCTATCTGACATAGTCCAGCAACTGATAAACTGTGTTCCCTATTAGTTTAGTACTTTTAACTGAATGAGCAAGCTCTACAATCACATAACAAAATCCAACACAAACCAGGATCTTGTATGCAACAAATTTCCCTTCCTAGAGAGATTCTACCCTGTGGGAGAGAAATTTAAGAGGGATAAGTGATGAATCATAGATAAGTGAAAAGAAAAACAATAGACATTACAAACAAAGCTGAAGAATGGAGGATGAACATCCAACCTTTGGATGGAGAAGGGAGGGAGAGAGAAAGCACGAAGAGGAAACCAATATGGGAGGGAACCAGGAGGACAAGTGAGACACTCTTGACTTGCATGAAAAATATCACAAAATCAAGACAGCTGAAGAGAAAAGAAAAAAGATGAATACAACAGAACAAGAATAAAAGTATAACCTAAGCAACTGTACACGTGCGCACACAGAGAGCGAGAGAGAGCCCAACCAGACCAAAAAAGGAAAACAATCAAACAAACAAGAAGAAATATAATAAAAATACTAAAATTCCTCTGGTGTCCACAGTGCTGTATCCATGTCTGAGACAGAGCCTGTGAGTGCATTGCCCAGCCCTGCCGGGTCAGGGTGAGATCCGTGCTGGACACAGGGCTGTTTCTGATTTCGAGGAGTGAGGACCCCACCCGCCAGTCTTCCAGATGTCTTCTGCCCACATCTCCTTACCATGACTGTGTCTGCGAAGTTCTCCCTGCTACTGTGGAGCCAGCCCGAGGTTACTCCCAGCTCTGGGCACAGTTGGCCCCACCAGGACTTTGTACAGGCTCCTCTGCCCCACACCTTTGATGACTCTCACACTCTAGCTGTTGGGGGGAGCACCTTTGTCTCATTGCAAGCGAGGGCCATTTTATTTGTGTTCACAGCTGCAGTGTAGGGGAGGATTGTCCCTTTCCTGCTCCTGGCCAGGGCCACTTGCCCACCCATGTTCCTGGTCAGAGAGCAGTGAGGATGCCCCCTGTCCTTTGTAGCCAAGCCCAGTCACAGCCGCCCTGGGTGATCCTGGGAGTGAAGCTTAACTGGTCTTCATCCTTACTTCTCTACATCAATTTCCTCAATCTGCTGACCAACTAGGAGCAGTCTACTGTGATAAGACAGCCCTTCCCTTCTTTGTTTCAGGGTAGGGAGGTGATCCCGGGACCGGTCTTCTGTTACAGTTCAAACCCCGCCCCTGCCTCTGCAAGCAAAATGGCTGAACGGTGGGAGCTGGTCTACTTCATCCACCACCTGTTGTCCCGGGGGTGGAGGGGATGGGTGGATATCATCTGGGGCTTTCCCCACTGCCTCAGACTGATCTGGGCCCGGCCTTTGTTTCTCTGTGAGCAGCAAAGTTGATCTTGCTGCCTCCTGGCCAGTGTTCATGGACAGCCCACCCACCGATTCACATGTTCCCTGACCCGAAGCAAAGCTGTCTCTTCTGTAGCTGGATCTTACTTTCTTCTCCTCTGTCAGTTCCCTCATGGATCTCGTGTGCTCTCCTGTCGCACATAACCTGATTTAATCCTGGCTCCTCTTTCTGATGTTCTTCCTCTTCTCCGATGGACTCTTTTCTTCTGTTATGTCATCTCCTTATGTGTTTTATACTTCTAAATTACGTATATGAGAAAAATGCATGACATTGGAATTCTGAACCTGCTTATTTCACTTAGCATAACCATCTCAAGCTCTATCGATGTTTTCTTTTTTTCAAGTGACATAATTTAATTCTTTTTGTGGTCAAGTAATATTCCATTGTGTATCAAAACACTATTTTCTTTATCTTTTTATATGTCGAGGGCTGCCTAGGCTATTTCCATAGCTTACTTATTGAGAACTGCATCACAATAAATTTGTATGCAGACATCTTTATAGCATACTAACTTTAATTATTTTGAGAATTTATCAGGGAGCAGTATAGTGGTACCATACAGCAGTTCTTATCATTTTCTGTGGATTTTTCATACTAATTTCTATGGTGTTTGCACTAATTTACATCCCCCAACTGTACAGAAAGGTTCTTATTCCCCCTGTACCCTTTTTCACTCTTATTACAATCTCATGGAAGTCAGTACTGACAGTTTATTCATTCCCTGACATCAAAGTCGTGCCCTAAGGAAGATGGACAGAATGAAGTGGTTGCCTAGGAGGTAACCCCAGGGAACCCAGTTGAAATGATCCCCCAGTTCTTTGGGGAAGTTACCTTTCTTACCTTTCTAAGTCTCAACTATCCTTCCTGTTTGCTTTTACAAATGGATTGAAGTGATGAACATGTTCCTTAAGTTTGTAAAAGTGTGATAAAAAATGGATTCTGTCAAGTGCTAAGGATTCATGAAGCACTGCTGAATTGCTAGGCGTTTACCCACAACTCTGGGTCTCTCTCAGATGGGAATTTCAGTTGTAACACACAAAAGATGGTATTTGTGGAAGGGATAAAATGCAATCAGTCTTCTTAGCCTGTGATGTAATTCTTCTCTGCAAACTCAAAGCAAGGCACATTCAGCAAGTAGGGGGGAGCACTGACAGTCACTTTAACAATAGCCATTCAGAAACCCAAAACCCCAATGCAGAATTGTAGCCTTTGGTAGCAAACTGAAATTCACAGAGTATTTTCTCCTATCTTCTCATTTCCTTTCAAAACATAACTCATTAATAAGAATGAGAGAAAAAGCTTGGCCTGGTAACAACGCCTGAAATCCCAGCACGCTGGGAAGCTGAGACAGATAGGCTATGAGTTTAAGCACAGCACGGCCAACAGTGATTTAGTGAGACTCTACCTCAAAATGAAAAGAAGAAGGACTAAGGATGTAGCTCAGTGTGCAGTTGTTGTTAGTTTCCTTCCTACAGGGCCAAAAGGTTTTTTAAGAGAGAGAAAAAGGAGGAGGGTGAATGGCTATGGGTAGTAGGTAGCGTGACTGAGGATTAGGAGAAATGAAAAAGGGAGAGAGAAAGAGAAAAAGAGGTAAAAGAAATAGAGATGAGGGCCTAGTCTTTTAACAAGCCAAGCTCTTCTAGGGGGCATGTCACTGTAAGATGCAAGAGCCATTTCTACAAGGGAGCAGAGCACAAACAAGGCTTTGGTCTCTGAATCATATCGGTAACTCCTCTTTCCTTAAGGGTAAGTTAGTGAGTTAAAGTCAAAATGACAAATGCTGAAACTTTCTCTTTTGGGGGAGGGACTCAACAGTGATTCTGTTGCCCCATGATTATTTTTCCTACATTGTGAAACATTCTGTTTGAGTTCACATTGAAACAAATAGGCGGTCTTAAGCTGTGTTCCATAAAGTACGAGTTTCCCAAAATAACGTGGATGTCTCTGAAACAAGTTTCTATAAAGTCTTTAGAAAGTCTCAAACAGTTTGCCAGAATTCTTTTCTTCTGGACATCTCAGAGATCTTCATATATCTGCATTGTATTATGAGCCTTTAATTGGGTATGTAAAAGACACATATTCAGAAAAATTTAACCAAAAGTTCACACAGGATGATCCGTATTCATGGATAAGCAGTATGGTAAGTGCACCTCAGAGAATGTTAGTTTAAAAGATAAAATTCTAAGCCAAATGCACTTTCTTCACTTCTCCTATGGGTAGCTGAAGCTCTATTCCTACTCGTGAAAGGCTCTGGTTGGCCGATTCTTTTAGGCCGCTTTCTGCTCATCTGTGACCTCAGGGAATCAGGCTCCTTTTATTCTGCATCTGTTCTTTTTCAGGGACCTTCCTTTTCAGCCCCATGACCAGGGGAGCAAGGCAAGGCTGGAAAAGCACGTCAAACTGCTCAGACAGGGCCAGGAGGGCACAGAGTGCTTCCTCTCATATGGCATTGTCTAAGAGTGGGGCCTAGCACCCCTTCCATATGCTACTGGCCAAGATATAGTCACACTTTCCTAGACATAGAGGGACTAGAAAGGAAAAAAAATCTCCCCTTGTTCAGGAATAGAATAAAACATAGGTCTTATCTTACTTTTCTCATTACTGAGACAAAATACTGATCAACCAAAGTTTATATCAGCTCACAGTTTATAAAATCTCAGTCCACAGTTGGCAGGTTCCGAGACATGCAAAGGACCATAGCAGAGAAGAAAGCCCATGATGAAACAGGCTGGGCAGAAGACAACAAAACAGCAAAACAACAAAGCAAAGTAGGTGCAAATGAGCAATAGAAAGCTTATATTTATATAAGCTCCTTTATATTCCTTTATATTTATGCTCCTTTATATTCCTTTCAGTTCCAGGGATCAAACTCACAATCTTAAACTTGCAAGCCGAGCAGTGACACCACTGAGCTAGACCCCAGCCTGTGTTAGAACCATCACGAAGCTCTGTACACTGAAGTCGCCTGACACGGTCTATTCAACATATCTTCTGTTCTGCAGATTTCCTGTATGCACTGTATTTTATTTTTGTTAATTTTGCCCAATTTTTCTTCTCTCATTCATTTTTCTTTTTTCTACTCCCTATGTCTAAGAGAAAACCTCACTCTTTCTAAAATGCCCTCCTATAAACTCACCTCTACTGTGATGTATTTTGGGGGTGCACTGTCTATTCCAACAAGAAGTCTTCTTTTCTTCCTATGCACCATTTTTTATGTCTCTGACATGACAGACACTGACCAGAATTCACTGAAGATGCCTAACTCCCTAAATATACAAATTTGATTTCAATGGCATGGTATAGGAAAAAAGAAAAAGGACAAAAAGAGAAATCTTGATGACAAGACAGATCTGAGCTTAAATCCTGTCTTTATTGTTCACTACTGTATTAGCTGATGCAGATCACATGACCACAGTGGAGCACTTGAAAAGGAGGGACCCACAATATGTTCAAAACAGATTGTTGAAAGGTTCAAATGTCATAATGCACAAAACCTTTAGCGCAGCGTGCCCTCTTCACAGAAAACCATCCATGAATGTTTATTGCTATTGCCGTCGTTGTTTAGTGCCAGGCAGAGGTGGCGTTCAATCCTGACTGCCACTTATTAGCAG
Source organism: Thryonomys swinderianus (assembly GCA_004025085.1). Lineage (NCBI taxonomy): Eukaryota > Metazoa > Chordata > Mammalia > Rodentia > Thryonomyidae > Thryonomys > Thryonomys swinderianus. Next base: position 8,759 of record PVIC010012066.1, read on the forward strand.
TCTGATGTGAATAAAATTACTTTTGACTTCTCAGTTTCAGCATCTTCACTTATAAAAATGGATATAACTCTCCTTTCCTGAATAAATAAGAAAAAAATATGTCTGCCACAGTGTATGAAACATGGCAGAGATGCGTGTACCTAACAAATTTTATTACGGAACACCCTTAGCCCGCCACAAAGCATGAGAACACCTGTTCGTTTAGTGATTCTATCTAGAAAGAGAAAAAAAGACAGCTGTCTCAGTGTCGCTTGCTTTTGTGCCTGAGTGCGCTAGCCAAAGGTTCTTCATTAACTCCCCTCTTAGAAGTCTTTGAACATGTAATTTAAGCCCAGTTCGTTCCCAGTGTGAACTGCCTCACTTCCCTCCTACAAGAGCCTCCTCGGCACTGGAAGACTATTCAGTTGGCCCTTTATCTTACCTTTCTCTAGCCTGAGTTCCTTTAATCTCTCATTCCAAGTTCCCTTTCCCTCCCTTTCATCATTTCTTTTTGCACCGTCCTTCCATTTCCAAACCGTTCAGAGGCACAGGAGGACACAGAAAGTTGTACAATAATAAGTGAAAATAGAATGAACTTAGGCGACTGACCAAAGAGTAAAGGACACTGTGCGCACATACAGACGGAAATAATCAACTCCAAGAAGTTTCATTTCACTCCTTACCACCAAACGAACTCCTGCTATCGTTTTCAGAGCCAACATCAGGTGGCATTTTACGCATCTTTTTTTTTTTCTATGCACAAAAACGGTTACCATTTTATGTCTAGATGCTGTACTTACTCAAGTCATCATTAAGTACCTACTAGATGCCAAGTACTCTTCTATAAGCAGAAAGGATTGTCGAAGTCTTTTTTCCTATGAATACAAAGTAACCGGTTAAAACTGTATAATCGTATCAGGACAAGATTTATCTATAGGAGACAAAACTTTCATGCACAAGAAGAATAAGCCGCCTTTAGTCTTGTGCAGAATGTGGATCTCCCACTCACCAGCTACAGACACTGCCTGGGTGACTCCTTCCTTCAGCCCTTGCTTTTATCATTGGTAAAACTGGACAACACCAGCAACACTACATGGTTTTATTAGACATTAAACACCCTAGCGCTGGCTGACAATTAGCAGTCAGAAAACTCAATTTACTTTTTGCCTTTATTTTTCAGGTACACACGACAAATATGAAGCAAAGAGATCTCAGGGGCAGCAATTATTTTCTAACAAGAGTACTCACATTTGTTACTAAAGACTCACCTGTGATATTTTTTTTCTATTGTAATGAATGAATGTGTATTAGTCTAGGGTGAAATGATACAGGCTCTGACACTTTCTTCAAAGTCCTTTTAGGGTTGTTTTTTTGCATTTGTCCTATGAAAACTGCCTCTTTTTTTGTTCACTGGGACCCATCTCTCTCACTTACCCCTTATTTTTCTCTTATTTTCCCCCTGTCTAAACTATTTCTATAGCCACATTTGCATTTTTCTGTGCTTGTCCTCTGAATTGTTTTTTCTTTCCCATAACCCAAAGTAAATTGGAAAGAAGAAGTAGCGTGTGGCATTTGATGGAAACAGAGCCCCGCGTGGAACATAAACTCAGAGCTCACGAAGAGTAGGGGTGTTTAAATCAATCTTGATTGCAAATTTGTTCAAACCCAGTTTGAACCTGAGTTCTCTCGTTTATTGGCTAATAACTTCAGTAAGGGCTATTTAAGTCCCAGGTTTGGATTTGTCTAACATGATGTAGAAAGTCTGTGTAGAATACAAGGAAAAACAAAGGGGACAGTGACACTGTCAACAAAATCAACATCTCAGCTGTATCTTCCTGAGAGTTTATTAGCATTTCATAAAATTGTATGTGTAGCTCATTTAATTCATAGTATACAGAGAATAAGCGATTTGTTTTCTTTTGTTGTATATCTTCATTTGAGAGACAGTTAATCCATTAAGTGCCAGAGGACAGGAGGACCCTGAGGGGAACCTTTGGAGAGTTAACACACAGCTCACCAGAAGCAAATACATCTGTGTGAGACATAACAATAATGGACACCAAGGAGCAGGAGTTTCTGTCAAGGGAATGTGTAGGTGAAAGATCACAATGAGGTTTTGTTTTAAAAACTAACTCTAATATATCGGCCTTAGCTCCCTAGAAAGGCATACAAGAAACAATTTAAAAGCCAGTAACAGAAGGAACAGAAAAAAAAATGTCATAACTGATCAACAGTGTCAGGCAAGGATACAGAAGAGAGATTGTCCATCTTTGGTGCAGAGTGTGTTTTTCAGAGACTGGTTGGAAGAGTGAAATGCATTGTGGGGCATTTTTATGAGACCTATATTTTACTCGAGCTACTCACTGTGTGGCATGGATATTGTTATCGTCATTACAACTGAAACTGAAACTCAGAGAGGTTAAATGATGCGTCCAGGTCACCCAAGCCAGAAAAGTGGCCCCAAACAAATCGGAAATCAAGATTGATTTAAACACTCCTACCCTCCATCTTTCTCCATTGTCTGTATGAGCAAAACCAAATTACCTCTGGCAAGAGTACTATAACAGAGACTGGCTCTATCTGTGTCTCCTTTTTAAAATTTTTGTTTAGTCATTATTCCATATTAACAAAACTAAAACTTCAACTACAAGACTGTCTATGGAACTGTTCCTGTAAATAATTAATACTGAATCAATGGGTGCAATATTTAGGCATAAGCAGTAAATTATTTTTTCATGCATTGAGAAAAGGATACCTGTAAGATATTACCTGCTGCTGGCTCTTCCCTGACCCTTTCATTACTCTGGGCCCAGAGGATGGTTATATTTTCTAGCCTTTATTACAGTACACTGGGGCCATGTGGCTAATTAGAAATGAGGTGAGAAGCCAGGAAATACATGATTCTGATATGCATGATTTACATTCACAGTTTATAAAATGTTAGTAAAAAGTGCTAGAAAGAAAGAGGTATTATTATGTGGTCTCTACAATTTCCCTGGAGATTCTTAGTTCATGCATGTTTTGTTTTGTTTCCATTTGGCCTGATTAAGAAGATCCAATGAAGAATACCAATAAGACCTAAACAGAGACACCATGAAAGACAAGGGCTTTGAGGTCTGTCACATCTGTTGGAGTGGCATCATCTCAGAGAAAAGTCAAGGGTATGTCAGTCTGTGACATGAGATAGAATAGACACACTTTATGCTGTGTTACTGAGATTGTTTTATTTGATAGCAGACAGCACTGCTTCTTCTGACAATGTTATTCAAACAGTATTCTGTGAAAGAAGATTATTTCCTAAGGGTTTAGGATGATATGCACATAATATGCAGTTGGCCATTATAAGGAGAAGAGTTGTATGGAAAAGCACGCATCATGTGAAGTGTTTCAGAGAACTCTGAATACTGCATTAGAAAGGTAGACAGTGGCTTAGGATATATCTTCAGTTTGGCATTCTTCTAGTTATTCATGCTTAGCACAAACTATTAAAGCATAATGGCTTAAAACATGATCCTTACTGCAATTGTAGGTCAATACTTTGGATTAGGGATAAATTGGTTGCATCTTTCATTCCCCTTGTCATTGACCAAGGTCATTTGGTTATATTTGGTTGTCAAATGTCAGTGATGGATGATTCAATATGGCGGCTCTCCTGTGTTAATCATAAAGGTGAGCTCAGCTGAGACTGTGAGGTAGAGTGAATACAAAGGATCCCTGTAATACCAAGACCTAAGACAAAAGTTGAGGTCAGTGCTTTCAAAAGCTGGCTCTGAAACTGACATGCCATCACTTGTCAAGTGAGTCATTAATGCTTTGAGCCTCCACTTCTTAAGATCAGACTCTATATCCAAACAGAGTAGGTAAGAAAGAAACCATCCCCATCTTTAAGAATTTCTCTATCAAGGATCTGTGAAGTCAGATCCTCAAGAGCAGGGATGCATCTGTGCTTTTCCAGGACAAACCACTCCATGCACTTTACTCCCTGCTGAATAATTGTACCCCACACACACATCAAAAGAAGAGGAAAGGAGAATTGGTATTTCGCAGAATACCAACTTCTACCTCCAATGTTCTACTTTCACTTACTCTCAAAGTGACTGTGTTTACAGCTCTAGACACAATACTGAAGAGACAAAGAAGCTGTAGAGAGGAAAAAAATGACCTTGCCCAAGATAAATCACAGACCGGGTCCTGGGGCTTTTTATACCACAGAATGCTCCCTTTCCAGGATGTGTTGGCCCTGGCTCAGGTTGTAGATTTGAAGGTCAAGTGCATGGTTTCCACCTTGGCCCTCCTTGACTGGAGGCAGATATTCAAACACAAGCGTTCCTTCGTGCATGCCAGTAGTGTCATTAGCACCAGAGGAGGAGGCTGTCTTGGCCTTCCCCACTGTCAGATTGTGAGGGATTGCTGTTAAAACCAATCCTCCTCTCCTTGCAGATACAGTTGCTAAATAATAAAGCGATGAAAAATGGGGGCAATACCACTGCTTCATATGATTCGTAGGAGCCAGGGATGAAAAAGCATTGTAAGAAGCGCTATTAACTCTACGTATTCAAGTCCTGATTGTTTCTCTTGTGTTTCATCCTCTGTCTCAGAAATGCTTGATTAAGGCTCTTTTGCAGTTAGTTTTACTTCATCTTTTTTTTTTTTTTTTCTGTTTTGAGAAATACCTTACTCTACCACTGGGGAAAATTTACCCTTTCGTTCCATTTGAAGAAAGCAAGCAACGCAGGCTCAGTTCAAAGAAGGACTGAACCAAATCCAGTGGGGAACTGGTCATAAGGAAGTGCCACTTTGTTTTCAAGAAAGGTTGTGCAATTAAGCTATGGGTTGTGCAAGACATGGGGGATGAGGAGTGTGAAATGAATGGGAGTCAGAAATATGGGTCCCGTGTCTGGTGTTTCAGTCTCAGACTCAGAGATTTGTGGAACTAGGTAAGTAAGAGCGGAGGAAACTTTACAGAAGCTCTACTGCAACTTCCTACTCCGGCGGGGCATCATATGGTGGATCTTAAATAATTCCAGAGACCAGGCACTCATCACCTTAATGCCTGCATCGCAGTTCATGCTGGGATGATGGGTCTGACCTCGGTATAATCATTTTTGTAATTCTACGACTACTGACATTTTCTTCACGGACTCCGTACACAAAATGCCCTTCCTTTTCCAGGAAACTGAAGACTGGGTGCAGCTTTAACGTGTATTAAAACCTACGTCTCCTTCAACCATCACTCCGGTGATTTTTGATCAGATTAATTCTGTCTCCTGGGAGCCTAGAAGAGGACTGGAGAGAGAGTCATTAGAGGAGAATACAGAGGAAAAAAATTGATTTTCTGACTAAACTCGATAAACACTAGTTGGCTAGGACTAGCTAAGAGGTTGCAAAATGGTTTCTAAGCGCATGTCTGGTCTGGCCAAGGTGCAGGGGAGACGGGAAGGAGACGGGCATGAAGTCACTGAGGAAGGGCCTGTGAGATCAGCACTCAATCCTGCGAGCTGAAGGTTGCGACGCCAACCGCGCAAGGGCTGATTAAAGCTGCTCCACCGGAGGCAGGAGGACGACAGCGCCCTAATGATGGGGGCGGAGACAGATGAGTGGAACTGTGGAAAAGGAAGGAACAGGTTAGAATTGCACCTTTTTGTGAAACTGAGTTAAAGGAATGAGAGCGAGGAAGTAGGAGAAGATGAAGGGCCAGCTACAGAGAGGAAAAACAGGAAAGGGCTTTATGTGAAACTGCTAAATTAAATTCATTATTCAAACATGGGAGTGGGTTCTGGGAGAATTTCTAGGGAAATCTTCCTGTCTTCTAAGGTCTGTACTATCACGGCTGTATACCAAATCTCCTCGCCTTTTATGATGACCAAATCTGACTACTGGATGGCAAGTCTACCAGGAGATCAGGAAGTGCATTGGAGAAAAGAAACTTGCAGGGATGGTGATGCCAACTGCTTAGCAAACCACTGCCCGGTGGCAAACAAAGGCAACTGACCTAAGCATCTCCCAGCCTTTGCACAACCCACCGAGAAGAACCCGCTTAACACAGCAGTAGCCCTGGCACACAGCAGAGTGTGGTTCAGCAGCCCTTGCACAGAAAGCTAAAGCCAGAGACATAAGTAATGCCAAGAGCGTGGACAACAGCAAGATGCGGAAAAAATTATGAGAAAGCGATGGAGTTTGAGGGTTCATTTACTGTTATTAATACTAATCCATTCAACTGTAGGTTTCAATCATTCAGTTTTTTTACTAATAGTTCTGTTTCACAGCTGGCCTTTAACATTCCTGAAAATGTATGAGTTTGCTTATGAACTGGTACCAGCTGTCTCCAGAATAACCCTGGGTGCTTGAGCCTTATCACAGGGACTTGATAAATTTACTACAATAGTACAGAAAAGAGGGTAGCTAAGGTCTGAGTAAACTTGTGGGGAGGGGAGCCTCAAATGATAAATGTAGACTACCACTTTTACTCAGGACTCATGCGTGTGTGTGTGTGTGTGTGTGTGTGTGTGTGGTATGTGTATCTCTTACTTAAAATACCTGGAACTGCCAGTGTTTTGGGTTTTAGAATTTGCATTATTCACATATACATAATGAGCTACCTTGGGGCTGAGGCTCAAGTGAAAACATGAAATTTATTTATATTTCATGTACAACTTATACACTGCATCAGGAAAACATTTTACACACTAATTTTAGTTTGCCTGTGCTTTCCTCGTAACTCACCGTATGACATCAACTGTCAAGTTTCCCACTGGGGGTGACACGTGGATGTTCAGAAAGTTTTGGATTTTCAATCCTTTTTTATTTTGAATTTTCAAAGTAGAGATACTGTATCAATGGTATATATTATATCTACAGATATGTGAATTATAATGATTATATGATATTAGTATAAAATATGCATTAGTATATAATATACATATATTAGTATACAATATGTAGATTAGTATGTAATATGCATATTGTATACTAATATATACACATATACATATATTATATAATATATTAATGCATACTAATATATATTAGATATAATATACACATCATTGTATACCTTCAAATATATTGCTGATTTATTTACATGCACTAGTAAACTCTTAGCCTCATATATACACATTAAACTAGTATAGATATATGTGCTAATATCCATTACCACATTAATATATAGTTTAATGTATGATATACCTTGTATGTATATACAAATTAGTTTTATATGTCTATAATTTAATTTATAAAAAGTAAATTACATGTCTACAGTTAAGTGTCAACGCACACACACACATACACACACACATACATATATATATATATATATATATATATATATATATATGAACTAGTAACAACTCTGCTTTATATGCCTACCAAACATTTCATCAAAGACTGAACTCTTCCTAACACAAATTGAAACCAGTGATTCTGTACACTTCACTTTCTATTTTCATTCAATGCATGTGGTTTACACATGTATTTTTTGAGACATCTTGTCACTATGTAGCTCAGGTTTGACTCAAACTCTGCATCCTCCTGCCTCAGCCTTTGGAGTGTGCCCACATATGTATGTGCACCCATTTCACACCTAAGTGATTTCATAGAGGTTTCTCAGCATGCATGTATAAATAGCCAAAGACATATAAACATACAAAAAATACATTGTGAATATCCTACATAAAATATATAGGCTTTTTTATAGAAAGCATTTTCCTCAGTGAAAACTATACAAACTAGAAACTTTGATGTAATATACAAGCATTTCTCTGTGGTCTGGGTCATATTATGTATGATAGTAATTAAGACCCCAAATTAAAAGAAGTCTCCTCGCCAGCGTGGTGGCTCACACCTGTAATCCCAGCACTTGAGAGGCAGAGGCAGGAGGATTGCAGAGTTTGAGGCTTGCCGGGGCTACATGGTGAGCTCAGAGCCAGCCTGAACTACAAAGTGAGACCCTGTCTCAAAAAGAAAAAAAAAGGAACAAGTCTCCCCTTGGACTGTGATTTCTCCAGGTAAATAAAGGTTGTGCTACAGAAAGTCATTAAGTATATGAGAAGGAGTAATAAGAGTAGACAATATATTGCACCTGTTATATATATCCTGTGTCAAATTAGATGATTTTTACTAGAAGCCTCTCAAAAAGAATTTATTCTACTTTAATAAGGAATCATTGTATTGGGAAACATTTCTTTGACCTGCTTTTGATCAAGTAGGTGTTATATGATCAAAAGAGATTGATTAGAGTCAAATAATCAGGATAGGGGTCTATTATTTTCAGTCAACTGGGCTACCTGATTCAGAGCAGTGTTTGTGACATATTACAGGAGAAAAGAATGCCATGACCTCTATAACAAATCAGCCATTTGATATCCTTGAAGCAACTTTAGAGAGCTAGTTTTAAGAAATAGTCTGGGGGCTGGGGATTTAGTTCAAGTGGTACTACACCTATCTTGGAAGCACAAGGGCCCAAGTTCAATCCCCGGTACTACCAAAAAATAAAAATAAAAAGTTAGTTTGGTATCAATGAATTTCTCCGTTACCTTTGATAATTTTATGCATTCATTGAAACATTGAGTCTTATAGGAAAGCCTAAGCTTTATTATAAATTTCACCTGGTTTAAGGATAATTTGTATCACTTTGACAGAGATGTTTTGATACAAAAAATAAAAGGATTTAGAAAATTAAAGTTTGTCATCAGATTAATTAGCTTTGAGAATACGATTGTATGACTATTTAGATTACTTATGACAATCCTTTGAAGAACACTGGAGAAATGTAGATGAGGCCATTTTCATGCTAACAATTGCTAGGCTAATGGCGAATTACTCATATCTATTCAGTCGTGGAAACTTAATGACCTCTTCTAGCAACAGTTGGTTATTCTGTGTATAGATTATATAAAAATTTGATAGTAATTAAGAGTTTAGCAATAGTAATTTTAATGTTTCCTAATTTGGTGATTTCAGTACAGTTGTAAAGTGCTATGTGTGTACCTGTGCACACTCATGAGTGTATGTGTGTGTGCACGTGTGTCTGAGAAACAGAATGCAAAACATGTCTTTTATATACATTTAGTTCCAAAGAGGAAATATGTTTTTCATGTGTGTAAGGATAATTCACAGAATTTCACTTTTTCTTGGTAACGCTTTCATATGTTACCTTTGAAATCTAAAGTTTGGATAACTTACATAGCACCAAACTGCATATCTACACATCTACCCAGAGGAGAGCAGTCTTTACATCTGTAATGATAAAACTAACATTTATTCTGTGTTGCATTCTTCTGAGCATTTTACATATATTGGCATGTTTACCTCTCTGTTCTGTGGAAAAGGGATCATCATCCTCTACTTATGTGAAAACTGTCTCTATGTTTGCATGATGTGCCAGAAGTCACACAGCTGTTAGTTGACAAAATCATGTAATGTTTTTCTAAATTTTAGACTTTTTACCCAGACATTATCCCATCATCAATTGTGATATTATAATACTTCTGGTAAGATTTGGTAGCACAATTATTTTATCTGTTTGTCTGCTTGTAAATCCTCATTAATTGTTGGAAATCAGAAAGACAGACTGTCTAATTTGAATGAAATTTTCCTTCAAAGCTTGTTACCAATTTAGTGCCATCTTGATTAGGAAAATGCCAAAAACTACATTGACCTCTTAATATTCCCATTTTTTAAGTCTTACCATCAAAATGTCCAGCTATATTTTCTTCTATTTGTTTTGCAAATGTCTGAGGACTTCTCCAATCTGAACAATGGTTGTCCTTTTTAACACTTCAATGACTTTTATTTGATCTTTTCATATTTGAGTACCTAATACCTGTTTCAAGTCTATGCCAGACACTATTTTTCAATACTGCTGGAAATGTTCCTTCCTTAACTTTACTTTTCTCATTTGGGAATTAAATATCATTTTGCATCTCAAACTCTTCATTTGCTGGTTAGTGCATTTTTGATAATGTGAATTTTGCTCCAACTATGTGACAGAGTGTAGAATGCCTGGGACACAGGGATTAAAAATAAAAATAGAACGTTCTTAGCCTCAAGGAGCTGGTCTTTACCTTAACTGCATATTAGAATCCCTACAATAGTATTTTAATCTCTAATGTGTGGGCTACATTCTATACCAATTAAATCAGAAACTAAGATAAAATTCAGGCCATCTTTCAGTTGTTTAAAACCCTATGTAATAATAATTCAAAGTTATAGTCACGTTGGAGATAGACAATATGAGAGGATGCAACCATACATAGAAATTATTCATAGAAATGTGTGCAAGATACAGTGGTGTTAGGGCAAAATATGTAAAAAAAAGATGTACACTTTTTAGAAAAAAAAAAGTTTGAGAAGATTCTTTGGGAGAGGAGCTAGACGTGATTTTATGAATAAAGAACATTTCAAGAACCCAAGATACCCATGTCACCCAAAAACGAAGTAATAAAATGAGGGTTTCTTTCAGAGAAATTAAAGAGAGCCATAGGGAACCCATCTGTGTTGTTCTGAGAAATGTGTATTTTTTGGTTAATGTCTTAGAATTTCAATGACATCTATCAGATAAAAGGGCCAACCTGACCTAAGTTTGAGCTACAGTGCCAGACACAAAGATACCTTGTGAAGAACTGGGAAATTGACTAGGGGGTATTGCGGTGTGCTCACAAGGGTTCAGTGTGGCCTAGATCAGGAGCGACTAGGAAAGATGAGCTAGTAAAGGAGACAACACCAACAACAATAATGGCTTCAGAATTCATTTGGATAAGGGAATATTACTTGTTCATGAACGGCTCATGAGTTGGTTATGAGCTTTGAAACAGAGAAAGAGGAAAGCAGGGTTACAAGGAAAGAGCCCTGTGTTTAAAGTACAGAAATTTTATAGAGTCAGTGACAGAAAAGAGAGTGAGAAATATGAAGGACCCTGTTCTTCTTGTTTGGAATCCCATGCCTATATTAGCCTCACTGGTCAAACAGGATGACTGAGGGGGAAAATATTTTGAAGGAAAATTTATGTCATTTTCCAAAAATATATTCAGTTCAGTTCACTTTGTCCTCCCTATGTGTACAGACATAGAGTGTGCATCTACAGAAAAGAGGGCCACTTTGTTGAAAGGTTCTGCTCAAAGAGAAGACAAACTATATACCTAATGGTTTGACAATATAGGGTTTCTTGGTGACTTTCATTGCCTATATTCTAGCATGAAGTGATAGAAACCTAAGAGAAGGAAATTGAAAATGAATAGACATGAAAGTTGCATTAGCAAGTCAATAATGTTTGAAAGGAGAAATAAACACAATGGGTGGAGGAGGACGTAAGGTCCAGAAAGGGTTTCCTTGACTTAAAGGGCAAAGCCATATGAAGTATATCAACAGATGGGTTTGATAGAGAAGGAGATGTCGGTGATGCGCAACAGAGGGAAGGGGCAATAAATGCTGCATCAGTCGGCTCTTTTGTTGCTGCTACAAAATGCCTGGCACCTTGCGCTTAATGAAGAGGAGGTGTTTTCTTTCTTTTCTTTTTTCTCTTCTTTAAATCTCAGAGTTTGAAAGCAGAGACTACTGTCTCCAAGGCGGGAACCTCATGGGGAGAGAACATGGTAGTAGAAAGCTGGTCAACTCACCGTGTCCCTGAAGCAGCGAGCATGGGAAGAACCAAGAAGAGAGGCCAGGCACCAGATATTTTCCCCAAGATCATGCCACCATAACCCATCCAGAGTGTGCATAATTCAAGTATGTATCTTTCAAGAAAATCAAGTTGAAAATCAAGGTTAGGGTCCCCATATGCAGCGCAAAGGGCCTTGGAAGAAGACAGGTCAGAAGATCTGGAGCCCTGATAGAGGAGCTAACCATTGCTAGATGATCCTAAGTACAGAAGCTGGTGCTCTGTGGGTTTGTTACTGAGAATTGGAGAAATTCATTTTGTCAGGCCTCTCTCCTTGATAAAAGGCTTTCATTGTAACAACTCATCTAAGCATTTCTTCTGTGAGTTTTCAGGGTTTTGTTTGTTTTTTTCTGTGAGGTTATTAAGAAAAGGGGCATTTGCCTTCTTGAAACTTCCATCAAAGACTTGGGAAAAGTTGCAATAGATATTGAGGGATCATGATAGTACAGTCTATTAAGTTATGAAGAGCTACAACTTCTATTGACCTTGCTATTATCACCACTGATAAATGGTCCTTTATCAAATATTGTTGTGTTCCAACAACTACACCCAGAGCTGAGATTTATTTCCCTTAATCTTCACATCCTTATTACACAACACATATTATTTCTCCACATGTTGAAAAAGAGGAAAATGAAGCATGTAGAAGTAGAAAAATATGGTGTATTTGAAGCCAAAAAAAAAAAGTTTCAAACAAGTGTAATTAACTACATGTGTCATACTTGGCTGTAAAACCAAGACCTGTCTGACATGGACTTCCTTGCTCTGTAAACCCCACTGCACACTTTTGCCAGTCGAAGTCATGAATAAGTAAAAGACCAAAGAGATAAATTGTTCTTGATACATATGTCATCAGCTGATGCATGTCAAGCCCTGGGTGTAAATGTCTTGAACTTCTGGTGTAGATTACAGAAAAGACGAATAGACCATCAGCCCCACTTGGGTCTTTCACAAGAGAGAACAGTGGTAGCTTCCAGTTGTATGTAAACCCTCAAAACATCACAACAAGGCCTGGTGCTAATGAATACACTGATTTCCTTCCTTTTTTTTTTCTTATTCATTCATGTGTACAATAAGGAAAGGAAAATGAAGTAAAATGGGAAACAACCCCCAAAGAGAAATCATTATCTCTCCAATACATTAAAATCTTATGCTAGATGCTGGGCTTGGTGGCTCAAGCCTATAATCCCAGCACTTGGGAGGCAGAGGCAGGAGGATTGCTGAGTTCAAGGCTTGCCTGGGCCTCAGAGTGAGCTCAGGGCCAGCCTGAACTACAAAGTGAGATCCTGTTTCAAAAAATAAAATAAAATCTTATGCTATAATTTTTAGGGGGCATTCACTTGTTTTCTTTATAAATTTACATTTGATACAACCAATAAGGTAAGAGTTATTCTTTCTTTTCCTAGGAAATGGTGGATGGCAAGACTTGGTGGTGACCACTAGCAGAATACGGCTTCTCATTACAGACCTGCAGGTTCTAAGCCCCACTGTAACTCACAGAATTGCTAGAGATCATGTTTCTATTTTTTCTCTTCCTCTTTACCTTTCGCACAATGATGATGTGCCAATACCCTGACCTTAAATCCAGAGTCTTGAGTGCTAAACTCTTGGCACAGAACACTGAGAAGGGCTTTCAGGGAACATTTCCCTTCTTCCTCTCCTTGAGGAATGCTCTCTCCCTTCCTTCCCATCTGCTCCTCCCATATTCTTTCTTCAAAACATTTCCATTCCCTGTCTTTCGCTCCTGGTTTGAATGGCAAAGCACTTCCACAGCTGTTAAAGAACTCAGCTAATAAGCCCTGAGTAACAGCAACCATTTTTCCTTTTAAAATATCTTAAAGATTAAAATAATCCCTTATTGTCTTTTCTTTCTCCCTTATCTTCCCCCATCCCTAAATAAGCTTGGAATGTTCATTCTGGGTAAATACAGAGAAAGGATATAAAAATGTATCAGGCTTTTCTGAGAACTTACAATACCTTTGATATTATAGATATGTAACTTCTTTAAGTCATCACTTTACAAAATTGACACCGTCATTGCGTCAAACAGGGATAGAGATTGATTCTCAGGGAGATTCAGAAACCTGTGAAAACTTGTTTCAACTAGATTTGAATAGTCCACGACCCCTACTGCCCAACTCAGAAGACTAAGAAATAGCTTTTGTATTCAGCTCTGTGTAGGGAAACTGGTAACGTGATTCTGTGTTATGATTTAGATCTGAAATGTCTGCCAATAAGCTCATGTTCAGAGGGGCAGGTTGCAGAAGATGATCAGACCCCGAAAGGCCTAACTTGGTCAGTGGATTGAATCACTGATAGGGTTATAATGCGCTCTCAGTTCTGGGAGCTGAAGAAACTTCAGAGATGGAGCCAGCTTGATGGCAGCTCATGGGGACTTATCATCTTTGGGGACTTCCTCCTTCTATTCCCCAGGTGCCCAGGTGCAAGCTGCTTCCCTACACTAGCTCCTCTCCTTGACATTTGCTCACATCAGCAGAAAGCTGATGCACAAAGTGCTCCCTGTGAGCAACTACTATTCACAAGCAGAACGTGATCAGAGGCGCCTGCTTCACGCAGGGGTTGAAGCCAGAGATCACATCCTCAGCTCTGGCTCTGCTAGATTTGGGTGGCGCAAGCTGATGTGGAGATGACTGAATGTCTGTAAATCTCAGAGTCTCTATTTTCAAATACATATAAAAATGCATCTAACTGATGTGTTGAGTTCATTATAAAAAGGCATTCAAGGTGCTTGGCCTGTTTTCATCAATCATTCGATAACCGAGAGGTGTTCTCGAAGAGACATTAATGCTGTGGAGAGAGTGAGCAGACACACCCGCCGGATCATGGTCCCAGGGCCACTAACTTTCACTGGAAAGTTACAGAAGAAAGCGCCTGTGGAGAAGATTCTCCTTTGAATTAAACGTGGAACAGTGAACGAAAGTGCTATCCAGTGGGACAGTCAGGGACGATGACAGACAGCGAGTATGAAAAGTCACAGCAGCCCACTAGAGCAGGGAGGTGGCCAAGGCCCTGAAGACATCAGCATTTGAGAAGAGTCTGCACTTTACTGTACAAGCTGTGGAAAAAACTTCAGATTATTATTAGGAGAGTGTTAATTTGAATTTCATTTCACCACTGGATGCTGTGTGCTCTGGAAACCCCAAAAGGCTTCTCTCCTACTCTTCGTTCAGTGTGACTCCATTTCCAGCTGCACCCCTGAGTTCTGGACCCCTCAAGCCATGGAACTGCCTTGGGGGGCATGAGAAAGGTGAGGAAAGACAGAGAGAAAAAGGCAAAACATCCAGAGGGAGAAAGCAGATCCCAGGAGATGTCTGTGCGTTGGTTTAACATGGAGGAAATGAGAAAAACAAGGAACACATTACAAAGAAGAACATGTGTATGCATTTATTAACATTTCCAACATGAATTTAATTTTCAATACGCATCCCACCTACACAGAGCCCGGTGCATTTGATCTAACCTCTCATTAAGCTGCATGCAAGCCATCTTTCAAACATGTCCCCTGGAGGGATCTTCCAACAGATTAGAAAATCTTGGTTGTACACAATAAGTGCTCTTTCAAAATGCCAGTTATACATCACTATTTAGTGCCACCCTCCACTTCACACACACACAGTGACCACAGCATCAACATCTTACTTTTAGACCAAGAAATGGTTTTCCATTTGGGGATTCATCATAGTAGAGTCAAAATATGTCGGTCTGAGGATTGGGAAGACCTCATTTCAGTCCTGGCTGACCCACTAATGAGTTGTTTTATCTGCCATAAGTTATGACATCTCTTGGACACAGTATATCTCCATTTGTAAGATTAGAACAATGCTATAACCTGTCACACTGTGTTGCAAAATAAATGAGGTAGGGCTTGCAAAGCTTTTAGCATATCATTGGGCACATACTTAACACTTGATCGATTATATGCCTATTCTCACTTCTTCCCTACAGTGTTTATAATTATCCTTCTCCAGAACTGCTTTAAAACATTAGTTTTGTATGTTGTTAGCTCTGCTCCTTCAAGTATCTTCGAATTTTTACATTTGTAAAGGATGAGAAGATATATAAATCTTTAAACTATTGTGTTGCATTATTACTAGCAAATGTTTTCTTACAGGAAATGCATATGGCTTATTTCAGTTTAACACCCTACTTACTAAAAAAGACACGAGTATTGCCCTCGTTTTACAGATGGAAATAGTGAAGTCTAGAGACATGAAACCACTTGACAAGGTCACAACACCAGCAAGTGGTGGGACTAAGAGCCAGACATTGGCGAGGAAGCTCCCAATATTGTTTGTGTCCCTCTTCTCCCCCTTGCTCCATGACAGACCAGGATGGCAATGTTTAGCATAGGTCACTTGGTTCCGTTGCCTTGTCACATTCATTTCTTTCGTCTTATCCTCCCTGCTAGTGGAGTCAAGGGTGAAAGGAGCGGGAAGGGGATAAAAACCAAATCAGCAGCATAAGGCAAGGTATAAAAATAAGGCGAATATAATTATCATTGTCACAGAACCGAGAGTGAGCCTCGGTGTTGTACATGGCTTGGGATATGGGACTAAGTATCAAAAAAACAACTTTTCACCTTCAAAGAGCTTTAGACCTAGAAAACGAAATGATAGGAATCACAGCTGCATATTGATACAATTTCTATTTACAGTTGAAATTTAAAGGATGCCAGAGCCTTAGGAGAAATGATGCTTGTCTCCTCTCAGCAGCAAATTATGATGATTACACAACATTGTTAGAATAAGGGATAAACGTGGGCCCTACCAGAAAGTAAAGTAGGGTATATTCTGTGACTTTTCTATTTCAAACCTACTCCCCACACAAAGCTGAATAAAACTCTGGAAAAAGAGTCTTGGGATAAGACTTTACCTTTACACTTTGCATAGGTGAAAGAAAATTCCAGCAACTCACCCCATGGATTATATAAAGAGCACATCTAAATATATATTAGCCTGCTGAATACATTTACATAGATGATGAAAAACAAAACAGGAGCCAGGCCAACTGGTCAGCTGGTGTCTCTTAAGTTAGTTCATGAAGAGAAATATTTGCCCAAAGTGATAACACCCCCAGCGTGGAATGGTGTGTCTGACATATTTATCAAAACAGGTTTTTAATGACAATCAAGGAAGATAAGCAATGGCATGGTTGCTTGTAAAATATAAACCCAGTGATGACATTTATTAGAGGGATCGTCAGTGCCTCTGCTAAGAGTTAGAAGCCAAGATATGAGCACAGCAGACATGAACAAAGAGTAAAAATTGCAACTGGTTTTGCAGTTACAGGGTTCTACTGGTGCATCCTTCAGCACACAGAGCCCTGACGTCTAAGAGGCACAACAGAGGCACTGAAAAGACCCCAGTTCCAGAATTTGGGAAAAAATGGAGATGCTGCCCTGGAATAATGTTACTCCATCCTCCAGAAACCCTTTGGGTACACACGAAAACCTTGTAATCTTGGTTAATATCACTTCAAATGTCAAAGTAAATAATTCCAAAGCAAGAAAAGAATTAAAGGAACAAAAAAGTCTAACAAAGAGACTACAAATCCATCATTAAAAAATGGTTTTGCAAAACACATGCACACAGAATCCTGTCATTCTTTCTATCTCTATTTTCCTAACCCCCTCATATACAGAGAATGTATTTCTCTTCTCCTCCCAGCCTCCATGGATGGAAAGTATAGTGCCTTGGTTTTAAATGCTCCCATAAGCTCATGGTCCCTAACACAGCAATATTCAGAGGTGGGGTATTTGGAGGGTAAAAGCATCAGGAAGGCTCAACACGCATTGGTGGTTTAATGCGTTCATGGAGTTGTGGCTTCACATGCTATGAAGAGGCACAGAACTTAAGAATTCAAGACCCACTTGGAGGAAGTAAGTCTCTCTCCTCCCTTCCCTCCCTGAAGGAAGCACCCTTTCTCCATCTTCTCTGTCGTGTGCTCCCCTTTCCATGTCCTGCCTTGCCATGGCCTAGGCACAATGGAGCCAGCTGCCTATGGACTCAAACCTACAAATGTGGCCATTAAGGGGGAGTGTCCATTAAATAGGGAGTATGTGAAACACCCTTCTGGGTATCTCTGGGGATGTGGCCTTGGGTTCTGTGTCATGTCCCTTAGCTTTTCTTCTCTTGCCCTGTTCCCCTGCTCTGCTTCTTGGCCAACATGAAGTATCTTTGATGTACTATATGCTTTGGCCATGATTTCTTCCTTTGGAGCCACACAACCATGGACTGTCTTTCCCAAATTTAATCCCCTCAATTTTAACTGACAAGTCTCAGGTGTCGTGGATCGGTGATGAGCATGATGACTAGTAGTGAGAACTCATACTGCAGAAGTGGATTCATTACTGTGACCATATCTGACTGTATGGTTTAGGCAGAAGGATCTGCTAGAAGAGTTTCAAGGCACCAGACAAGCCTGAGAATACTATCAGCACAGTCTGCTGGGTGATGTTCCAAGCAGAGCTCAGAAAACCAAAATGTTGGTTGGAAAGCAATGTTGACCAGGCTCCAGAGGTTTTGAGTGGGAATAAGGACTCCATCAACAGTTGGACTGAAGGTCACATGTGTTACAGTATGGCAGAAAACTGTCAGTGTTTTACATCATCTTGAGACTTTGTGGGACACTGAGATTACACGCAGTAGACTAATTTATATTTTCAAAAGTATACTAATTTATACATTTTCAAAGGAGCCCAACTTTCTGTTTGTGACAGGGGTTCTGTTGGCTGCTTGTGGCCAAATTTGTCATGGAAATCATGGGCAAAACCAAAAAAGATTTTAGAAACTTAAACTTCAGAACAAAAGGAAACATGTAAATCGGGCCCGAAGTAGGTGTGTCTACTGAAGAGATTAGCACTGGTCATTAACAGGCAATGAAGTACTTTGTTTAGAGACAAGAAAAAAGATGGATGGAGAGCATTGCAGGAATCAGCACAGCCCCCTCCAGACTCACAAAGGGCCTGAGGGAGCAGCATTCTGAGGGCAATGACTGGGTCAGGCCAATGTAGTCTAGTTGGAGAATATATGCCATTGGAAGTGTATTTCTCTCTAACTGCTTCCTTTCTTTCTCTTTGCTTTCTGGTTTTGATGAGATGACGAACTGGGCTTCATCACAGGTTCTTGTAAGGTATAAAATGTTTTGTTATGCTGCAGGGCCAGACAGTGGGGCCAGGTGACCAGGGACTGAAACCCTTGAATTAGTGAGCCAGAATGCATCTTTCCTTTAAGTTGATTTTCTCAGACATTTTACCTCACTAACAGAAAGGTGTCCACACAAGAACTAGCGTGGGAGAGTTCGTTAACTAAAACAGGAACTAAGACAAAATAGAGAAGAAAAGAACTTAGAAAACAACTCTGAGGTTGTCAGTGAAAGAATACATATTCTTCAAAAACTGGTGCACCATGAGGTCTGTTTCTGAATTATAGCAGAAACCACATTCAGTGTTTAGAAGTGATACTGCTGAGGTGGTATAATGGGTGGAGTTTTATGCAAAATAAGTTGGTTAATAGTGACAGAGTGGCAGAGACTTGGTCAGATCTAGGTCTCTGGATTGGCAAATGTTTCTCCTCATCTCAAGGCTAGTAGGAAAATCTGTTTTCATGCCTATTCATCTTGTGTCTTAATTTCCTAATTTGTATTTTTCACTGTATATTTCCTCCGTCAGTGTGCACGGGTGCACGTGCACATGTGACTTCTAGAAAAGAAAAAAGAGTTTATGTTTGATACTGAATTCACCATTTATTACTGAATAAATTTATATTTAAGTAGCTTAACTGTTTAAGCCATCATTTTCTGATTTGCAAAAAAAAATGGTAAAATATTTTTGCCAAGCTTTTAACAGAATTTAACAAAAGGTAACAAAACTGATGGCCCGCAATTTCTGTAGCAAATTTAAAAATTTAATCTTGATTAGGAACATTTCCTAAGATATAAGAATAGGAACAAAGCACACTACTTAGGAGCAGAAAACTAAGACCAAACAGTCAAAAATTCTGCCGTTTAGAAACAGAAACATTAGACAAGTGGTTTTTCTTATTTTCCCTCACTTTCTTATATATCATCTCAGAATAATAACATCTATTTCCTGAAGTTCCTTTGAGAATTCAATTAAAGAGTGGATATATAACCTGGTTCATCAAATGTTTGCCATCCTAGATTGTAAATTATCGATATGTTAATTAAATTCAAAGAATAATATCACTAATAATAATGAATAATTGAATTTACTCGCAAACTCTCCAAGGGCAGGTGCTAAATCTATTATTTTTGTATCTACTCGATGACATATAAACTTATTAAATCAAATAAAATTGCTACATAATGTACAGTGGATTAAAACAAGTGGATATGTGTTGGGTAGAAGTAGTGCATTTCATTTTCCCCCGTTCTCATTTCACTGAAGGGTTAAAGACTGTGAAATTCTCTCTCTCTCCTCTTGGCTTCAGATAGTGCCCCTGGGGTTAGCCCAAAATGTCTCTGCTGGTTTGGTGACTCAGGAGGACCCTTGGAATTTCAAAGCCTTGAAAAACTGCAAAGGCCCTGGAAGAGATGTCTGGGGTCCCCTCCACACCCACTTAGCTGTACAAATCACCCAATCTGGGTACAACCCATGTATTTTGAATGTTAGATTCAGCCACCCCATATATAACAAAGTTGTCAAAGCCAATGAGAGTTTAAGATTATCCTGTACATGAAATCACTACGCTAGGATCCAGGTAGTTTTCGTAGGGACTGTGATCTCTGAAGAGCCATATGAAATAGTCTTATGTCTAAAAGGTCATTTTTGGAGAACGGTTCAATCCTAGAAACTTTAATTAGATGTCAAAAGGATTCATGAGTCAAAATCTGAAAAGATTTATCCCTGATGGATCAGATTACTGTGAACAGTGAAGAACTGTTAGGGGTCTAGACATTCCTTATAATTACCAAGATAATTTGTCTAGAAATAAGGTATGTAATGCATTATTATGAGTTGATTGTGGAAAAATATCTAGTTCTTCAAAAAGACCATAGTATATTCTCAGGAAACATGGTTGGCATAAGGTTTACATTGTGAGGAGCTATGGATGCATTTTTTTATTGAATTCTTTATTGGTATAATTTATATACATCTCACAATCAAGTATAACACTGGGGAATTTGTACCAGTATATGACACAAGTTAATTCTCATTTTTACCCATATCCCTACCCAGCCACACCTCCCCACCCCCTTTATACATACTCTTATTTTCTTTCTGAATCATATTTATTGCTTCCCCTCATTACATTCCCACACCAAATTTCCTATGGAAATTTCCCACTCTATAAAAACTGTCATACTTTCTAGAGCTCATTTGCATCTACAGGTGTTCATGTCAAAGAGAAGATCTGGAATTTGCCTGCCCGTGATCTATTGATTTCACTTATTAGTATATCCTCCAGGTGTCTCCATTTGCACATAAATGAATTGATCTTGTCATTCTTTATGGCAGAATAATGCTCCATTTAAAAAAAAAAATCTTCTTTATCCACTCTCCAGTTGAATGGCATTTGGATTGTTTCCAAGACTGAGCTATCATGAATTCAGCTGCTATGAACAAGGCTGTATATCTGTCTTTCCAATGTGATTTTTAAACTTCTTTTGGGTATATTCCTAGCAGGGGGATAGCAGGGTCAAATGGGACCCCTAGTCCTAGTTTTCTGAGAAATCTCCACACAGATCTCCACAGTGGTTGCACAAGTCTGCAATCCCACCAACAGTGGAGAAGGGTTCCTTTCTCCCCACAGGCTCGCCAGCATTTATTGTTGGTTGATTTTGTGATAGTGGCCATTCTTCGTGGAGTGAGATGAAATCTCAGTGTTGTTTTCATTTGCATCTCTCAAAGGACCAGTGACATTGAACATTTCTTTATATGCTTCTTGGCTGCTTCGACTTCTGCCTCTGAGAAGTATCTGTTCATTTCAGATGCCCATTTTTGAATTGGATCTGTAAACTTGGGGAAGCTGATCTGTTTGAGTTCTTTATATATTATAGATAATAGCCTTTTGTCTGACAAACAGCTAGTAAAGATTTTTCCCATGTTGTTGGCTGTCTTTTAGCAGTTCCAGTGACTTCTTTTGCTGTGCAGAAGCTTTTCAGTAGGATGAGATCCCATTTGTTGATTCTTTCTGCTAGTTCTTGTGCTATAGAGGTTTTATTCATAGTCTCTGCCTAAGCCATTGTCTCCAAGAGTTTTACCTAACCTGTTTTCCAGCAGGCTTATTGTTTCTGTTTTAATGTTTAAGTCTCGTATCCACTGTGAGTTTAGTTTTGTGTGTGGTGAAAGAGATAGGTCTAGCTTTAGCTTTTGGCAGGTTAAAGCCCAGTTTTTCTAGCTCCATTTGTTAAAGAGGCTGTCTTTCCTCCACTGAGGGTGTTTGGCTCCTTTGTTAAAGATAAGGTGGCTTAGTTTATCTGGAGTTGTTTCTGGGTCTTCTAATCTATTCCACTGGTCCTCAGGTCTGTTACTTTGCCAGTACCATGCAGTTTTTACCACAGTGGCTTTATAGTAGAGTTTTAAGTTGGGGATTGTAATACCCCCTGCCATGTTGTGGTTGCTTAAAATTGCTTTTGCTATTCTAGGTTTCTTGTGTTTCCAGATGAATTTTTGTATTATTTTCTCTAGCTCTGTGAAGTATAGCATTGGAATTTCAATTGGAATTGCATTGAATCTGTATAGTAGTTGTGGGAGTATAGCCATTTTGATGATGTTGGTTCTCCCTACCCAGGAACAAAGGATAGCATGCCACTGTCTGATTTCCTTTTCTGTAGCATTTTTCAGAGTCCTATAGTTTTCAGAGTAGAGGTCTTTCACTTCTTTGTTAGGCTGATTCCTAGATATTTCATTTTTCTGGGTGCTACTGTGAAAGGGATTGACTCCCCAATTATGGATGCATTTTTAAGACAGAGTATTATTACATTTCTCAGTCTGGTTCCAACCTCTTTGACTCACTGTGCCCAACTACTTAAATATATAGAATTTTAATTAGTGAATATTAATTTTAAGAATAGTGGTACATGCTGATATTGTCATGCATACAAGGTATTTTGTCCATTACCATATGGACAGATTTTTTTACAATAAATGTGAGGTGATGGTAAACTATGAGGACAGTGACCAATACAAGGTTAGGATACTTCTAGTCGCAGCACACTATTGCTAAATACACTATTATAAGTGACCATCTTCTCCTTGGTACAGTCAGGGTTTCATCCTGACTACAATACTATGAGAGGTAACTTCTACCAAGTTTTTCTGAGGGTCATCCATTGTGCTATATCTATGAGTTTGAAGCATATCAGTTAAGCCTCTTAAGATGCCTATGAGATACACAGACTTTAACCATTCTCCCCCTGAGATGCTTAGAGCCTAAGAGAGAGAGAAGGAGAGAAAGAAAGAGAGAGAGAGAGAGAGAGAGAGAGAGAGAGAGAGAGAGAGAGAGAGAGAGAGAGAACTAAAACCCAAGATTAACCAATGGTGGATCTAAGACTCAACTTCAATCTATAGCATCTCAAGGTATTATGGGCTCCACATTTTTATTTTATACTTTACATTTTTAAATATTTTGAAAGAAATAAATGACAAAAATATTATACATCTACTTTAAGGAATTGAAAATATTTAGAAAAGTATGTCATTCACTGTAATCTTAAGAGAGTGTTATTCTTATTAAAAATACTAACATCATATGTTATTAGTGTAGCATTTTTATAATCTCTTCATTGTTATTTCACATGCAAAGTTTTCCACTCACGAATAAATTTTTGTTCACCTCAGGCATGCCTACTGGGTACAAACAGTCTCTGAACTTTGTATACTTCTCTTTGGGATTGTGCTATGGTGTATTTCCCAGCATTCTTCATCTCTTCTTAATTATGCACTTTGCCAGTAGTTTTCTCAGCTTATAGTGTAAGGCCTGTGAGTTTAGGGCCTTTATCTAATTTGCATCCTATTTGTAGAGCTCAGTCCAGTGTTGGGCATCTAGTAGGTGCTGATATCTATTGAATTAAGGCAATGTTGGTTCAGAAGTTGTTTTTCTCATTGAGAAGTCAAAGACGTGAAACAAGTGAGGCGAGCGGGCCTGCTTGTGACTATAAATGAAGCAGAGTAGGCATTGTGCCAAGTATCCTAATTCCTAACCACATACTTTCTCCCACTCAAGTCAGCTTGCACATTGACGTAATTGACTCTGTGCACAGGGCCAGCACAACCCTGCACAGGGTTGTATCAATGTAACATTGGCCAGTAAATGGATCCAAGCTCTGGTGCTTGGGGGGTAAATGCAGTGGTAAAAGAGTGACCTACTATTTTTCTTGTTGAGGGCAGCTTCTAGGGAAATGCTTGCAGAAAGAAAATAAATGACTCCAATGCAACCGTGGGAGCTGTAAACACTTCCTTTGTTCCCAAAAGTGGCCCTTGGACCATTTGACCTATGAATTTCCATGCTGAGGTCTCAGCCCCATGCCTGATCCTTCACTTCGGAAGAGTTATATCCTTTCCAGAACTCCATTGTGGGCATCTGTAGTATGTTTGAGTTGGACCAAAGAGATCTCTGAGCCTTGTGTACACTGATAACTCAGACACTGGGCATGGTTGGTGCCTTCCACTCTAATAAAATGTGTCTTTTGGGAGGAAAATGGAACACATTGGGCACAGTTAGGGTGAGAGAAACAGCAAGTCCAGGCTTGGTTGTTGGATAGATGTAACAGAAAGCATCCAAAAATAAAATCCTACTGCCACGTCAGAAAACAAACCATTTTAAATAACAAAATCTGTTACCTTGTTCTCATAAAAGCAACTCCAGGCCTAGAGATAACACAAGCAAAAATAAATATGTGGGAAAGTTCTTCCACTGCTGCTTTTAGCAGTTTTCTGATCTCTTTCTCTCACTTTGCACGGACTGTCAAATGGTCTGTCAAGAGGTTAGCTTGTAATTAAACTCAGCTCTAATTGCTGGAACAAGTTACTAATTGTGTTCTTAAATCCTTTTATTCTATACCCTAGAAACCAGTGCATTCTAGCCTTTAAATGCTAGTGGTTGGAGAGAATCACATAAGCACAGCTTTTAGCAGAAATTTTGTTCATTTGAAGCTTTTACCCAGAGCATCAATCAAGAAAACTTAAAAACATGAAACCAATTGGTGTAGGGAATAATCCTCCCTCCATGACAAAAACAAAAATAAATTTGAAGAAATGTTCTTCCTCTCTTTCTAAATTATAGATAAAGCTGTGTTTAATGGTTGGTTTATATACTAAGACACACATTCAAGAATCTGTCCACTTTAAAATGGAGTTTTGTATCTTTAAAGGGTCAGCTGGGTGCTTTTGAGGTGTGGAAAATCTTTTAAAGGAATTCAAATCAATTTAATGAGTCATCAGATTTTGAAAAAGGAATGTGAGTGATGTGTCAGTTTAATTTGAATTTGAGTTATGCAGCGTAAACAAAGCAATGAATCTAAAAGTGTAGAACTTGGAAGAAAAGCAACGAAAATAATTCAGATGTAGTAGATATTTGTTTGCCTTACGTAATGGAGCAGAGGATAGTGAACTGAAAAATTTAAAAGGTCTTTGAATGCTTGGACAGTGTTGGGAGGGAATTTGGGGTTATGTCCTAAACATTCAGCTCCCCATTTCTTTTAGCTAATGAATCGTTGCTCCAGCCTCCCTGACCTCTGTTTTTAAGAGGAAACTCACCCACTCTTTGCTAATGAAGGCAGTCACGTGGTCACTGGGCCATGGTTGCCCAGCCAATGAAGACAGGCAAGACTCAGTTTCTGACCTTCGTCTCTATTGGTCGAGGAGCCCACGCACTCTGTTCTGCTGAATTTGAATGTGTATACATGATGCCCCAGGAAGGAAACATTTATTATATGTCTTTATCCAAAAGCACGGGAAACTCTTCCAAATTTTAGATGATGCTTTATTAGTCTTAGTTACTTTTGATTGTAACTGAAAATCTTGGTTGATGAGATCTGGGATGATCAGAGAGAGCTCTGGTTTACACCAGAAAAGTCAGGAACAGGAGGAAGTGGATGGCTCTCGCTGAGAGAGAAAAGGAACGTGATGGATAGAGCATGGTGATGTCATCAAGTTTCTTGACCAAACTTTGCCTAACCCTATTATTTTTAGGTTTTCTTTAACCTATGTGGGTCAACAGGGTCCCTTTTATTATTTTACAAAACAATCGCTGAATATTCACCTTGCGGCAGCAAGGGATATAGGTCTAGGTGTAGCACTAAACAAGACTCTCTCCACTGCGCAGTATGTCAAACAAGTCAACCGGAAGTCTGGTAAGGGAAAAACCTCAAGCAGTGTCCCCCACATTCCTAGGATCGCTATCATATCTTCCGCAACTGTCGTCCTAACGGCAAAACAACTGACAACTCTTGCCTTAAAATTGTGGAACACAGGCCGCTCGGCGCAAGGTTACACAGCAGCTCCAGGTTGGAAAAGGCTTGTTTCCTTGTGAGGACAATGGGAAGCTATCATAGAGAAGAGCTGGTGTAAGAACTGAGAAACAAAGCACCTGGAAAACCAGGAAAAACTACAAGAAAAAAAAATTTAAATTCAAATCCATTTGACTGCAGTTGATGTAACTTGATAGGTAGAGCTAAATAAATACCAAATCAGAATTTTTTTTTTAGAATTTTACTAATCATCTGCAGTTCATTTGCTAGATCTATAATAATCTATCATTTTCTTTTATCCATAGAAGGTGGGGTTTTATTACTTGATAGTTTGCATGTGTGTGTGTGTGTGTGTGTGTGTGTGTGTGTGTGTGTGTGTGATCTGAATGCGGGATATTCACTCCAAACTACATCCTTTTTTAATTTTACCTATTTATTTGTATTTCCGGTTTTTTTAGTTTATTTTTATCTTTATTGGTACATTGTACATACACATCACGATCACATTCAATATCAGGAATTTGTACCAGTATATGACATGATTTATTTCTCATTTTTCCCGTTCCCTGGTCTACCCCACAATCCCCTACCCCCTAAATACATAGGCTTTGTTTTCCCCTTTTTTTATTACCTTCACATTTTTTCTTTAATTTTGGTATGGCTTCTCGATAAGTAGCTAAATTTTCTACACTGGACTCGAATTTGCAGTTCTTCTGCTTAAAGCTCCCAGGGAGCTGGGATTAGAGGCATGGACCACATGGCTCGTCTTGCTTTGATATTTATTGCTATTGCCCTCTTTGATTTTACCACATGTTAAACTTCACTAACCTGTGCATTTTTTATAATTTGGTAGTTACATTAGTACTATTTGTTTTTCTGGTGTCGACTGCACATGCAACAGGTAGAAGGTCCTTAACAGAAATCCGAATGAGTGTAAGGAATTCCGTTGTCATTTAGTAAAAGGATGTGCTAGCAATGTTCAGCAAGCTTCTCTTCTCCTCAAACGAAACCTTGAGTTTTATCATGTGTTGATTTCTAATACATAAATATGGCCACCATGGAGAATTTCAACCTACTAATGTGTTGTTATTGAATGGAGGGGTGGGGAAAGGTTTGCACATAAATTAAATTATCATTCATAAAGCAAATAACAGGACAGGGAACATAGAATACTAGCATATTAGCTTTGTTATTTTAAATTGTGTTGGTGCTAAAAGTTTCTTGTCTTTGGAATTCTGTCACCAAAAATGGAAATAAATATAGCTATAATAGCGCACTGATTTCACATATGGAAGTACTGCAAAGATTCGGGGCTTGGAGTCATCTTCAGTAAGTGGAATTTTGTACTATGATCATGATGATCCACAACTAATTTCTCTCCACCCTGAAGTTATACCATCTATCTATCTATCTATCTATCTATCTATCTATCTATCTATCTATCATCTATTTATCTGTCTATCTATCTATTGAGATGGGGTCTCTCTTTGTCATTCATGGTGGCCCTGAGCTCACTATGTAGCCCAGGCCAGCTTTGAATTCAGCAATCCTCCTGCCTCTGACTCCCAACTGCTGGGATTATAGGCGTGAGCCACCACTCCGCTTTTTATTTTAAATTTAAGATTCTAGATGAAGAGTTGGCTGAACTGTCTTGAGTATGAAAGGAAAAGAAAATTTGAAAGAACTTGCAGACCATCCTGAAGATGCTTCATTACTACAGTCTTTGATTTTACTCTTTAACAGAAGAACAGACATTAAAACTTCATCCAAGGCCAAGGGTTACAAATCCAAGCACAATACATCAAAAAGTTAAGATAAATAAGTGAAATGAAGTCTGTGTTTGAGAAAGAAAAAAGAAAGGGGGAAGAAGGTGAAAGGACAGGAAGAGGAGAAAGGAAGGAAGGAAAGCATAAGGGATGAAATGGAAAGGAGACGGAAGGAAGCGAAAAGAAATTAAATTGCAGTTGACATCCAAAGGCATTCAAATTTTAAAATGCTTGGTTGCTGTATAAAGTCAAAAAAAAATATGATCCCTCTGCAGTGCATTCTGGCTCATGGGTCTTGGTTTAAAGTCCTGCTTTATATTGAAGTTTTTCAACCCAGCTCCTAGCAATGGAAGGTTAAGTAGTCTGTATTTGTTGGAGACCGCTGGGATGAATTTAACCTATTTTCCACTAGATTTCCACGTGGCTTCTTTTGGAATTTGCCTTTTATCCATGATGATTATACATTCATTGTAAATAATCCAACAAAAAAAAGCATAAAAGATGTAATGTCATCAACATCTTCCACTAGACAGACAATTGACCTTTTAAGATATGCATGTACACACACACAGACACACACCCACACACACACACATACACACACACCCCTTACATGTGACTTTGAAGCCTGACCTCTTGTACATATGCTCCATTTAGATCTATAGATTTCAAGTGTGTTTATTCAGTGACTATGCTGTTGAATCCTGATTCCCCTAGTAATTTTTCACTCAAAACATGGGATAAAGTAATTTCAGTGGAGGTAACAAGGCATCGTATTTAGTCAGTTTCTATCTTAAAATAAAACATTTCTTCTTAACCTCATTTCTCACTGTTAGGGGAGAAAGGGGCAAGCGAGTTTCAGAAGCCAGGCAAAACTATTGTTAGAAATTTATCAACCTTTACTTCCCCGTGGTTATTTTTTCTCTCTCCTCACTGTATTTTATCTCCTCTTCACTGATCTTTTTCTGTGGATGACCTTTCATCTTATTTCTCATCGTCTGGTCCCATCAACCCTAACTCTGTATCTGCTAAAACTCAGGTAATTGCTTTTAGATGGGTATAATTAAGAAGCCATTAGTGTAAAGTTTCATTTCAGTTTACGCCTTGGTCTGCATTTGAGCAGAGAAATATGAAATTAAGGTATTAGCTCCTTTCAAGAGTATGACTCACAAGCTAATAAGCTTCAAGAGCAGTTCCTCAACTATAATAATTGTGATTTTCGCTTTGAAAATACTCTCTTTGGAATTCTCACAGAAGAGAGATTTTTAAAGACAGAGGAAATAAAATAGTACAGGCCTAGGCTGAGCCAATGAGTCTGGAAATGGGGAAATCCATGTTACCCTAAAATCCAAGGCACCTTTCAAATGTGACTGTTGTATAACCGTTTCACCCATTTCAGGGAAGTTTTGAGAGAGACGGTGAAGCGACTGAGTGTCACGATGAAGCAAGTGAATATGATTAGTATGACTCAAAGGAAGCTGCTTACAACAGCCACCAGCAAACCTAACTACATACTAGAAACACGTCATGCAAGAGGTGCCTGCTGCTGCCGCAACACAGGTTTATTCTGTTACACTTGGAAAGGCTGGAGAATGTCACTGAAACTGTTGAAATGCTATGCTCTATATGAAGACTTCAGGATTTAGGCTCCACATCAAACAAGGATAATCATCCTCTGTGAGGTAGAATATCTATATCCTAATTTTCCATCTGTGACAACAGTATTTCCAAATAAAATCACACTCTGGGATTCCAGGAAATGGCGAAATTTGGAGAAACCTACTTTATATAGAAAGATTTTTAAAACTGCAGTCCTTTTGCTGAATCCCCACTTAAACTAGGGGTATGGGTGGGTAGACACTGGAATCACTTGCAAACCCTTAGAAGAACCTGACAGGAAGGTGTGCTGGTTTGTGCCACTGATCTCAGAAATTTGGGCGGCTGAGTCAGGAGGATCATGAGTTCAAGCCCAGCCTGAGCAACCTAATGACAGCAAAACCCTCTTTCAGGCAATACAAAGTTTCAGACCTAACTCACTGTGAACTACTTGGGTTCAGTCCCCATTTCTGCAAAATCAAACCAAAAACTTGTAATTTGGTCTTCTCTATGTACAAAAAAACAATTCTAACACGTACAGCATCAAAATACATAATACTATGTAAAGTGTCTCAGGAACCTTGTCCATGACTGGGTTCAGTTAATGTTTTCTTATAAATTGGTGCATCTTGACTGGTTTAGAAAAGTATAGGAGTAAATCACACATGTAAAGATACCATGTTACATAAGCATAGATTTCTTTCTTCCTATTCTTTTGTTAGAACAAGCTGATTGTCGTCTTTATGCTTCTAGGGTTAAAGTTTCACCTAGTGGATGTTTGTTTGCTCCTGCCATAGCTCTTACATGTTTCTTCCTGAGAGAAGAAGCAAAAGCATCTTGTCTTTGCCCTTGTGCCTAAGGACTGTCACCCTACCCCTCTGGAGACCCACCCTTACTCTGTATGTGAGGTTAGATGATAAGGATTATACTCGCTATCAGTGATTTCTAATAGCTATCAGAGAGCAAAATAATGACTGATAATGAGAAGAATTGATCACTTACATTAATACCTTTCCTGCTTTCAGGGTGTGATGCATGCTAACCGTTAGTCCACCCACAGCCCTCTATGTGAAATGACACTGTCACCACCATTTTCCAGGTGAAGAAATGGGAGTTCAAAGCAGGCCATGGAGCCTCTTTAAGGTCTCATAGTGTCTTGATGCATTTGCATTTCTAAAATTCCTTAGATGGTACAATTTATAGACCATAGAACGTCATCGCTCGCTGTTCTAAGGCTGAGATGTCAGTAGATTCCGTGTCTGGAGAGGACTGCATAGCTCATACATAACTGGTTTTGTGTGTTTGTACGTAGCAGAAGGAAGGAATAAACTCTAATCTGTTGTATAAGGACACTAATCCCAGTCATGGTCATGAAGTCCTCATGACCTAACCACCTGTCCAATGCACCATCTCTTAAAAAAACTATACAAGAGATCAGGTTTAAACATGTAAACCATGGAAGGACACATGTATTTGGAACTTAGCACACAACCAGACAAACTGTGGCAAAAGTGAAAGCTCAGAGATTTGGCTTTAGCACTGTGGGTAGCATGCCCTATGCCATGCTTAATGAGGACAGAAGAGATGTGACAATCCGTGATAGAGAGAGACAGAAGAGTGGGTGTTCTGCCTGGTGCAATAAGGAAAGCTAACACAGGGAAGGAAAAAGAATTCAGGTGGCACATATCTTCATCTAATGGGTCGTGACTTCTCTTAAATGATTAGTTTAGGACAAAACATTAAGGAAGCATCTAATGTGTAATGAGAACACACTGAAACACTGTGCACGCACGTGCGTGTGTGTGTGTGTGTGTGTGGTAGTTGCCAGAACTTATAAGGTGGTTACTAAGTCCCTGTTACCATGCTGATCTTTTTTATTTATTTATTTATTTTTTTTTTTTTGGCTTTTTGGAGACAGGGTCTTGCTTTGTAGTTCAGGCTGGCCCTGAGCTCACTATGGTGCCCAGGCAAGCCGCCGCGAACTCAGCAATCCTCCTGTCCCTGCCTCCCGAGTGCTGGGATTACAGGCGTGAGCCACCACGCCCAGCATTATATGTGGTAACCGGGGATCAAACTCAGGTCCTTACGTTTGCGAGGCAGGCGCCGGAACCACTGAGCTAACCCTCCGGCCCTTTTTTTTTTTTTTTTT
>PVIC010012067.1:0-40347 GCA_004025085.1 Thryonomys swinderianus
CCAGAACCACTGAGCTAACCCTCTGGCCCTTTTTTTTCTTTTCTTTTTTCTTTTTTTTTTTTTGAGACGGTCTGGCTTTGTAGTTTAGGCTGGTCCTGCACTCACTGTGTAGCCCAGGCAAGCCTCGAACTCAGCAATCCTCCTGTCTCTGCCTCCTGAGTGCTGGAATTATAGGCATGAGCCACCATGCCCAGCTATTTTATGATTTTTTTACATAGCTATTTTTAGGATTCTTTTTTTTTTTTTTTGAGACAGGGTCTCGCTTTGTAGTTCAGGCTGGGCCTGAGCTCACTATGTAGCCCAGGCAAGCTGCCGCGAACTCAGCAATCCTTCTGTCTCTGCCTCCCAAGTGCTGGGTACTTTTAGGGTTTTTAAAATTGTATTTATGTTCTTTAATTTCACAATGGTGTGTCTGGGTTTGGATCTTTTTTGAATAGTTTTTCTGTGTAATAAAATAACAAATGTTTTATTTGACTGTAGGTAATAATGTTTTTTGGTGTGCAAATAAATTCTCATAGTTTCTTCTTTTTATGGTAATGGTAAAAGACATTTGCTGTCCGGGACAATCTACATCTTTTTATTTTTGTTATGTGTTTTATAATTCTAGTTTTAAAAAGTTTTCATATTTATTGAGATATAATCTACATTAGTGTAGATTGTAGACTTCTTTTCCAGATCTGTTTTTCTTTATTTTAAATTTTTTAAACATTTTGGTATGAATACTTAGCAAACTGTCTTCCTTTTTACAGATATTTAAGTAGACAATATAATATTATTATCTGTAGGCACAGTATTTTATGGAAGTTCACTAGAACTTATTCAGCTTGCATAACTGGAACTAAAGACATATTTATTAGCAACTTTCCATGACAGCAATCAGTGAATTCTTCACTTCTATAATTTTGACTACCTTAGCATCCCCATATAAGTAGAATAATGTTTTATATGTTTATTTCTGCTCTTTAACCTTAGTATAATGTCCTCAGGCTCATTCATGTTATCTCACCGTGCAGAATTGTTTTTTGTTGTTGTTTTTTTTTGTTTTTGTTTTTGTTTTGAGACAGAGTCTTGCTTTGTAGTTCAGGCTGGCCCTGAGCTTACTATGTAGCCCAGGCAAGCCTTGAACTCAGCAATCCTCCTGCTTCTGCCTCCTGAGTGTTGAGATTACAGGCGTGAGCCACCATGTCCGGCTAATTGTTTTCTTTTTAAAGGTTGAATATATTTCCATTTATGTATGTACCATTTTTGGTATATTCACTTTGGTATAACTTTTTTGGTATATTTAACTTTCTTCACATATTGTATATCATGGAAAGTGGTACAATGAATAAAAAATGATGTCTCTAATCCTGACTTCATTTATTAAATTCCCCTACATGGGGTTGCTGAATGATACAGTAATTCTGTTTGTAATTTTTTTGAGGAACATCTATGTTACTTTTCCTAGTGACTGAACTGTTTTGGCTTCCGACTAACAACAGATGTGGGTTCCAGTTACTCCACATCTTTGCCATTACTTTTTTTTTCAATAATAGCTGTTCCATTGGATGTGAATCAAATATGACTCCATTAGACTTATGATAAGAATCCTAAGCTATGAGCTAATTAAATAATTTGTGTGAATTTACATAGTGAAAAAATTTGACTTCCCATTTTACTATAAGGTAATGATCAATTGTTCTTTACATAGGCATACATCTCGTAAAAAAGCAACAGGCTTTGCTGCTGTTCATCAACTATTTACAGAACGCTGGCCAACAACACCAGTCAACAGAAGTCTTACTGGCACAGCTACTGAAAGAAATATTGACTTTGAACTTGATATACGGGTTGAAATTGATAGTGG
Organism: Thryonomys swinderianus; assembly: GCA_004025085.1. Taxonomy (NCBI): domain Eukaryota; kingdom Metazoa; phylum Chordata; class Mammalia; order Rodentia; family Thryonomyidae; genus Thryonomys; species Thryonomys swinderianus. The sequence goes on from PVIC010012067.1 coordinate 1,847, forward strand.
AAAATGTGTACTCCACCCAACCACCCTTCTACAAGAACATGATGATATAAGTTTGAGAAGGTAAGAAATTGGTTGCAAAAGAGCATACATAAATATCAAACTTCCTGTGTTAGAAATACTACTCATATGTCACTGAGTAATCTTTTTCTAAAATCCATAATGCAGATTAAAAATTAGTTGCAATGGTTGAATGATTACTTGTAGTGGTCTAGTAATTACTTACATAACCCCAAATTAAAAAAAATAAAATCATAGTGTTTTCTGGTAATTATAATCAGACATCTGATCTCGATGGAGTATTTGTTAATTAAAGTAGTTACACCTTTGGAATTCTTCCAACAAGCATAAATTTCTCAGGCTCTGCCCTTGTGTATATTCCTCTTTAAAGAATTGTATAATTCTCTTGGTTATTGAGAGTTTAAATGAGTTCATAATGAAATAGAAAGATTGGGAAACTGGTATACTCTTTAAAGTAAAATGATTTCTGGATGTATTCATAACTTACATTTGTTTCCATCATTAAACAGTGATATAAGCAGGTTTAATATTAAGGGTTTTTTTCCCCCTTCAATTTTTATTTTTCTTCTTCCCCTGTTTAATGTGAACTTCTACTTACAACTGATGATTGGAAAGGTAGATAAAACAAGGATGATAGAATGTTAGCAATTGTTGAAGCAGCATAGCAAGTACATTGAAATTTGTTATCCTATTCTGTTTAACCTTTACATTTGAAATATTTCATAATAAAGAGTTTTAAATGGTCTGTGTAATGAAGCTTTTGTAAGATGATACAGAAATAAAAATACTAAAACTGTTAAAAAAAATCTCCTACAAATGCAGTAGTGCCAATAGAAATAATGACTATTAGGTTACAGTTAAGGCATAATTATCCATAACAATTAGCTGGCATTCTACCGGTATAAAAGTTGGTTTCATTTGATGCAAGCTAATATGTTCAGGTGAAATAGTTGGGACCTTAGAAAAGAATAAAGGTTGCTATCCTTTTTATAGAACGTCTACAAAAATGAACCAGTCTAGCTAGAAACACAGTGAGCATTTTACAATTCTTTAAGTGAAAGATTACATTTTAATTACTGTAAAAACAAAAGTTTGCTATAGATGAATGTAATTAGTGTGTATTACAACCATATACTAATAAAAACATAAAATGTTATTTCTCTTCATAGGAGTTATGATAGAAGTTCTAGGAGCTTAGATCAAGATTCTCCTTCAAAAAAGAAGAAATTCCAAACTAATTATGCTTCTACCACCCACTTAATGACTGGCAAGAAAGTACCATCATCTCTACAGACAAAACCTGGTGACATAGAAACAACAGTATTTTATATTCCTGGAGTTGATGTAAAGGTAAATACTTAATTGACTAGGACAAAAGATTAGTATATCAATAGTAGTAGTTTTCCTTTCTTATCATATATGTTCTAATAATACTTTCTGGTTTTTTGGTCTAAGTAGCCACTTCATACAGCTTTTCCCATGAAACTTGGCAAAAGAAGTTTGGTGTTTTATATAGGCATGTGTAGATAATTCAGAGCATACTTGTTAAAGCTGGTTTAGTGCAACTTCCTTAAACAACTGTTTTTTAAATTCTATAACTATGAAATCAGAGGCTATTAATGGTTCAAAGGAACTTTAAAGATTATCTGAAATAGCCTTTTTAAATAACCTGTAAAAATGAAAAAGGCAGAATCTTGTCAGAATCACAAACCTAACTTGTAGGAGTCTTTGGACTGATGAGCCAGTTTTCTTTGTGACACATTTTCTGCATTTCATAGTTTTTCCTCATTTGTATTATTTTAATTTTGAAAGTTTATTTTTTAATACAGTTGCATTACAATTCTAAGACGCTAAAGACTGAATCACCTAATGCTTCCAGAGGATCTTCCTTGCCAAGAACACTCTCCAAAGAGTCAAAACTGTATGGTATGAAAGATAGTGCAACATCTCCTCCTTCTCCTCCTTTATCTTGCACTATCCAGAGCAAGACTAACACCTTACTTCCTCCCCAACCCCCACCTATTCCCTCAGGTATTTAAGGAGAATATACTCTATTACTTTGTCATATTTTTTAATATGTATTATTCCTACTTGCTATATTGAGCATCAAATTCACATGTTTTAGAAAATAGAGATAGACTTGCAATAACTATGTTACAGAATTTATGTATGGAAGTATGGGCCAACTCCTCTTGGCTATCTCTCAAATTCATGTTACTTTAGAATACCAGATTGGGTCAGAGATTTAGGTCAGAGGTTCCAGCACCTACCTAGCAAGCACAAGGTCCCTGGCACGATTGCAGTAACCACATATAACAATACTGGGTGTGTGTGGTGACTCACGCCCACCAGCCATCAGTACCACATACCATGTGAGCCAGCACACCCCAGCATTTGAGAGGCAGAGGCAGGAGGATTGCTGAGTTCAAGGCTTGCCTGGGCTATGTAGTGAGCTCAGGGCCAGCCTGAGCTACAAAGTGAGACCCTGTCTCAAAAAAAAAAAAAAAAAAAGCATATCAGGTTTTATTTTTAATAAGATTCAGGTTAATGTATATGAAGAAAAGGGTAGTTTTATTGTGTAGTTAAAATATATATTCTGTAATAAGATAGAAATATCAAACTTTTACATTTAAGGCAGAGTACATTGATTGGGCTTAACTGCATGTATTAATTATTTTGGCACAGAAGATTACTTAAAGCTTATGGCCCAAACAGTTTCTGTTGATCAAAACTATATGAGTAGTTTGGCTTGTTGAATCTAGCACATGTTGTTGGAATCAAGATATTGGTTGGGTCTGCACACACCAGAATATGTGAATAAGGCTGGAAAATCTCCTTCTTTCATGCCCTAGTAACATGGCACCCTAAACAGATCAGTCTTCTGGCTGGGGTGCTTGATATTTTCTTTGGCTTTGAAGTTGACTTTCCTGAAAGGAATGGTCCAAAATAGAACGTGGCCAAGCCTACAATCTCTTTTATGAGTTAGCTTCAAAAGTCACATACCATCCCTTGTAAAATATCTAACTGATCTTACAAATTATTGACGGGGGGGACTAGAAAATGACTACCAGGAACAAGAATACATCACGGGAAACTTAGAATTGGATTACCACCCAGAACAAGAATGGTACCTTACATACATGACAGAGTTTCTGTAAAAAGTAATATTATGTAGACAAGATTTATTTGAGAATTTTCCCTTGAGAGACTGAGCTTGCTAAATAAGCTTATTAAGGAACAGTAAAGAATCATGGTGATAATATTTTTATGTCACTTTTTCAACCAACAAGACATGTTAAGTGCATGGCAGATATTAGTACCTATTTTGTAAATGAGGAAAGTAAGACAGAATTTAATGATCTTTCCTACATTCAAAGAAGTAAAACATGTTTAAATTACATACCTAAACCAATTTATACAAGTGTTAAGTATTTCTGTTCATTTTACTGAAGTATAAATACTCTGTTGGGAACAATGAAAAGAGAAATGGCATCCTGTGTAGATAATAAATATGTACAAGAAACCTGAAAACAATCCCATTTTCTTCACTTGTCATTAAATATCGGTTAAGGTTCTCTATATCCCTTAAAGCTAAAGGACTAAAAGTAGTAAGAGACTTACAGTTTCAAGTTAAAAATTTAAATCAAAATTTGTGAACCATAGCAAGTAAGAATCATCATTTTATTATATATCGTTAATAATCTTTGTCTAACATTAATGTATCATTTCTAGCATCCTGTTTTTATTTTCTTTTAAGTCTTAACTACTTCACATGATTAATCTGTCATGTCATTTTGATTTCTCATAAAATTGTCTTATGTTTTATTGGAACTTTTTGTTGAAATTCATTAAATTAAATTCATTCATTAAATTCATTAATGAATTCATTAAATTAAATTCATTCATTAAATACCCTACATTTTTAAATGTTCTAGCAAAAGGAAAAGGAAGTGGAGGAGTCAAAACAGCCAAGTTATATGCCTGGGTAGCACTTCAGTCATTGCCAGAAGAAATGGTGATTAGTCCCTGCCTGTTAGATTTTCTGGAAAAGGCTCTTGAAACTATCCCAATTACACCAATTGAAAGGAATTATACAGGTAAGCATTTTCTTTGTATATTTCCTTCCTCATTATATGCATGGTAGGTTCCTATTACTTACAAGAATTTCTTAATGCTAATATATATTGTTAGATGGTTCAGGATACCTCAGCTCATGAACTCGGTTCTCTTCATGATTCTGGTCACAAACTGAATTGGACAAGAACCAAATCAAATTTCTCCATAAGAATTTCGTTTGCAACCAAAAATCAATGAAAAAAATCAAGTTCGTGAACTGAGATACCATTGTATATTCAATGATAAAACTTTAAATAAAGTTACAAAATTGAAAAAGAGCTTGAGAGATCATCTGATCCCTGTTTTAAAATGAAGACGCTAAATCCTGATGAGATTGACTATATGATTTTCTCATGTCTAAACCTGGTTAACTTCAAAGTTCATAATCTTGGCCCTTATTTTAGTGTGCATCTTGCACTAGAATCTCTTGACAGCCAGGACATAATCACTTTATTTCTTTGTTTAGTAATTAGCAGCTGGTGAATTTGAGATGAGAATGAACAAGATGTTTGAGTAGTAGGGAAGATGTGTAAAGAGCCACAGAAACAAGCATTTCTCCGTGTTCATACTTTTGATTACAATAGTAGTATGAGATGAGGTCTTTTAATAAATAGAGTGCTCTTGATCAAATAATAGAACTATTTTTAACAGCTGTCAGCTCACAAGATGAAGATATGGGACATTTTGACATACCAGACCCTATGGAAGAATCCACAACATCATTAGTGTCATCTTCAACATCTGCTTATTCTTCCTTCCCTGTAGATGTCGTGGTTTATGTGCGGGTTCAGGTGATACATTTCATATTTTCCTTTTTTACAAAAGAATGTTTTCTGTTAAGTTTTTCTGAACATTTCAGTGTTATTTACCCTTAAAATTTTCTTAAACACACTTTCATGGACCTTTATTATGTTAAAGGATGCTTTAAATTTGCTTAAATGATGGGAAGTATATGTAAACTTTTAAGTGTACACTTACTTCACTTGTGAGATATTTCCTAGACCTTGGGTTTTCAAAATTTATATCTCATCCTTTTATGGCAAAAATAAAAACATATAATGCCTTGGGCCAGGGATTGAGTTCAAGTGGTACTACGCCTACCTTGCAAGCACAAGAGCCTGAGTTCAATCCCAGTACAACAACAACAACAATATAGATAGACAGAGAGACAGACAGACAGACAGATAATAGATAGATAGATAGATAGATAGATAGATAGATAGATAGATAGATAGATAGTGCCATTTCCTAATATTGGCCCCTTTAGTTCTTATCATTATGCTTCTTTGTGGATACCATTAAATGTAATTGAATTATAAAGTCACAATAGTAACTGTTGGAATGTCTGCTAATAATTTATTTAATATTTTATTCGAAGATGCAGTCCTTTCAGTAGGCCTTTTGGATTACATGTTAGCAGATTGAATCCATTTCTTAAGATTCTAAAACTACTTGCATTCAAACTTCAAGATTTAGTTTATTCTCAATTGAAATGATCAGTCTCGAAATAGTCAATTTTAAGAATAAAAAATGCTTTTCCAGCTGTTTTTTACAGTATTAGTTTGACCAAAAGATCTTTTGTCTGATCAAAGTCTGATACTTTTTAATTTTGTTAAACTTTTTGAAACTGTTAAAAACATGAAAAGGGTAAGGATTGAGATTACTTGTACAGCTATGCTTTTATAATTTAATGTGAGATTACTTCCATTAAAAGACTTGATTATGAATAAGTCTAATTAGCATAAAAATGTTAAGGTTTTCTCTAAATTATCTAAATGTAAATATTGTTCAAAGGTGACTTTTCAACTATTTAGCTTTCTAACTATGACATTTTGTTACTATATTGGCTTATATATCATATTTATTTTGTAAAGTCTGTCATACTAAACATAGTCCTTTTAAATGCCAAATGAGTAAACCTGAATTTGGTATATATGGACTAAAATGGAAATTATGACTTTTTGAATCCACTATGAAATGTTTTAGCCATGAAATTCTTGAAAACCATTTTAGTGGCTTTCTATTCCTTTTAGCCTTCACAGATCAAATTTAGCTGTTTACCAGTGTCAAGAGTAGAATGTATGCTAAAGCTTCCATCCTTGGATTTGGTGTTTTCTTCAAACCGAGGAGAACTAGAGACTTTAGGAACGACATATCCTGCAGAGACTTTATCTCCTGGAGGTACTGCTCCTCAGAGTGGAACAAAGACCTCTGCTAGCAAAATTGGAATACCAGGTATAGAAATACTGTTTTATTTCTTGGGTAGAAAGCCAAATACTCTTTTTAAATAAATATTTTACTAGTAACTAATATGGATTTTAAAGATGAATTTGCAAGAGGACATTTCAGAATTACAATATTTATATAAAAATTTAATTGGAAAAAATTTTTAATATATTTCATGTGTTAATAGAACTTGAGTATTCTTCACTTTGTATTTTTATCTGAATAGCAACCAGATAGTTTAGTTATGGTTTGATTGTAGACAGTATAAGTGTTTATATAACTAGTGAATGCTTGATATGCATGAGTAATTTTGAGTGTGTTGCTACGTTTTACATTTAAGAATACTCAGTCTTGTAAATGGAAAATAAGAGACAGACTGTTATAAAAATTTAAATCTATCAAATTTGATAAAGTAGGGCCAGAGATCCCTGATTCAATCCCGGTAACCACATGCAACAATACCAGGTGTGGTGACTCACACTCACCAGCAGTCAGTACCACATACTAAGTGCTGGGCATGGAGGCTCCTGCCTGTAATCCCAGAACTCAGGAGTCAGAGGCAGGAGGATTGCTGTGAGTTCAAAGTTGGCCTAGGCTATATAGTGAGCTCAGGGCCAGCCTGTAGTACAAAACAAAACCCTGTCTCAAAAAAAAAATTTTTTTTGATAAAATAACTTATTCTTTAAGTGATTAAATTTTCTTGTTACCTCATATGTGCTTCAGTGCTGGTTTCATATAGAGATTACAAGTGTGAATAATTTTATTGAGCATTGTTAAGGAGACTAAAATGAATAAAAATTGATAAAGAGAATTGAAGTACTGTTAGAAAGAGTTCTTACCCAGTGACACTTTGTCCCCCAGGATGTTTTGCAGTGGTTTCTCGGAGTGGGGCATATTGTCACAACTGAAAAATTTAACTGGAAGCTAGCAAGGAATCCAGGGATTCTATTCCAATGCTCTCTACATATATTACAACCCCTCCTCCTCAAGAAGTGTTGGTCTATATTAATTGTGCTAAGGTTAAGAAAGGTTATGTTACAATAAAATTTTTAAAAATCCTGATGTCCACTTTTGAGAGAGCCATGAAGGTAGTGGGTATGGAAACAGCTTTCTTCTTTAAAAGAAAAAAAAACAAGTACTGAGTCCAATTTTTTTAAATTGAATTCTTTATTGGTACATTTTATATACAGCTCACAATCACATTCAACACTGGGGAATTTGTACCAGTATATGACATGAGTCCAATTTTTTGAGCAATGATCTTAGATTCAGAACTTTCCCCAAATATGCTCAACAAATAGCAGTAGAAAATACTTCATCTCTAATATTTACTTGTAATATTCAGGAAATAGTTAAAAGTGTACCTTTATTTTGCTCAGTGAATCTTTGAAAGTTTTCACAGTACAGAATAAAAAAGCCAGTCCAATATAAGAAAAATCAAAAAGTTGATTTCTTAGATATAAAGCTTTTGCTGATATGTTCAACCCTCTTCTCTTGCACTGAAATCCAAAATAATTGCTGCTGGGGTTGGACAATACTTAAAATGTTAGAGAGGTGATGTTTGTTTTTGAAACCATATTTTCTGATCATAAAAGAAGTTGTTCATTATAAAAACACAGAAAACAAATATGCTAAATAAAAACAAGAAAGAATATCCTTTTATCGTAGATACCTAATATTATGTATTCTCCAGCATTGTTGTAGAGATAGACAAAATTGAAATATGGTTTCTTTCTTCCACTGTGTAACTTTTAAAATTTAAACTATCATTGGTAATTTCTAAAATTGTGAAAATTTCACTAAAATAATGTTAATGGTTAAATGAGATTCCATAACTTGAACCTCCTATATTTGGAGGGTTTTTTTATTTTTTAAAGTAATATTAAAATAAACATCTTTGCATACATTTATGAAAAGATATTCTTAACATAAATGCATAATAGTAGAATTTGTGTCATCCATCTGAACATTTTTCAAGTGTTTGATAGGTTTTGTCATCTAATAAAACTAATATGTATGAATAACAAGTTTAGTGTATTCTTTCCAACACTTCTAAATTTATTTTTAATCATGGGGAATGTGGTGGAGTAGTAACATTATTATCCTAATTTGTAGTTTGCTTTTTGATCTAGGTAAAAAAAAAAGGGGTGTAGTTTATATTCTTTTAGAAATTTTACCCCTTTAATGCCAAAATGTCACATAAGTGACTAACACTGAAATCATTATAGCAGTACTATACACGTACATGTATACATAGGTACATGTTCTGTGTAGAAATATATAGTGAAAGGAATATGACAGTTTCAGTTCTTTTTTGCCTACAATTACGATGCGTTCAAAAATTTAAAAATGGAGTCACCTCCTGTATTTTATTTTCCTAAAACATTCAAGAAGGGATGTTAATAAGAACAAATATGTGACAAATGTAATTGTGACAATATTCATTATTTCAGAGATGCTTTACTGAGTATTAGTCGGGTCAGATCATTACTAGGGATAAAGTAAACATCAGTGGATTTACCTAACAGACATGATCCTGCTAATAGAACTGAACTTAGAGAAATAATAGCCAGGCAAACAAGCAAATTTTAAGTGGAAATGTGAATGGTCTGTGATATAGCTAAGCAGAAAATTGGAAGAATGAGCACTATCAGTGGGAAATAAAACGTCTGTGAAGCAGGAAAGACTTGGCAACTTCGAAGAAAAAAAAATTTAAATGGAATGGATGAATAGATGGTGACTGGCATAAAGTTTTGAGAGATGGAAAAGAGCCAGCTTATCTAGGAAATCTATTGAAAGGCTTAGCAGAGAACCAGATGTGATTCTGATTTACACTTTTATAACACCACCCCAGCTGTACTGTGGTAGCTGCTTGGGATGAAATGGCAGGGAAAGCCATTTACTGTTTCAGTAGTACAGGCAGACTTCATGATTGCCTAAGCTAGAATAGCAGCACTTAGTTCTAGGGGAGTGGAACATCTTTACATATTTGAGATATAGAGATAATACATTGCTTCAAAGAATTGGGAGCAAGAAGAATAACAAGTGCCTTCTTGTGCTCTAGATTTAGTTATTTGCATGGAAGCTCTCCTTCCTTACATGAAGAATATCAGAAAAACAGATTCAGGGAAAAAGATGAAAAGTTCAGTTTCAGGCACTATATGCTTTATGTGTTTGTGACCCATTCTATCACGAAGTCAAGTAGGCAATTTAATATATGAAGCGAAAGGTGTTATTGATAGTATCATGTTCTCTATTATCAGATAGTGTCATATTTTTTGTGTTTAAAGGATGTTGGCAGTTAGTCTGTCCATCCTTGGTAAATAGTGACAATAAGGGCATTACATTGTCTGAAAGAAAGAGATCTTTTATGTTCGTCATCCTCATACTTTATATCGACTGTTGCTTCATGAGCTATGGATTCCAATTATATGATATAGATTCTTTCAGTTTGTCCTCTCCACTATGTTTAAATCCCAACTATGTAGAAGGCTTCCGCTGCCTGCTTATAGCAGAAAAAAGGAGAAAAAGAAGTTTTAGGGTCAGGGACTTGACTTAGTAGTTCCGGTGTCTGTCTGGCAAGCGCAATGTCCTGAGTTCATTCCCTGGTACCACATATTAAAATGCCAGGCATGATGGCTCAGACCTGTTAATCCCAGTGCTCGGGAAGCAGAGGCAGGTGGATTGCTGTGAGTTCGAGGCTTGCCTGGGCTACATCGTGAGCTCAGGGCCAGTGTGAACTACAAAGTGAGAGCCTGTCTCAAAAAAACTTAAAAAAATTCAAAGCATGTAATATGTCAGACATGTGTTAGTTATTTTAAAGATGAACAGGGTATCCAACCTTGCTTAATTTTTTAGGTATCGGAAAATATGTCTGAAGTTTTCATTTTGATGTTAAAGATTTAAAGCTATTGGTCTATTGATGTTTGAGTGTTTCCATCTCATTTTGCAGTCATGTTTGGTTTTGGAGAATGCATTAGTGACTGGCTGTGTTAGTTTTCCTGTGTGTTGATAAATATTTTGGTTTCTTGTGTCCACTGTAGGTTCATCAGGATTAGGCAGCCCTCTTGGTCGAAGCCGGCACAGTAGCAGTCAGTCAGACCTCACCAGCTCCAGCAGCAGTTCCTCTGGCCTGAGCTTCACTGCGTGCATGTCTGACTTCTCCCTTTATGTATTTCATCCATATGGAGCAGGGAAACAAAAAACTGCTGTTTCTGGCCTCACATCTGGATCGGGAGGCTTAGGTATACCTTGGCTGTTTTTTTTTTTTTTTTTAGACAGGGTCTCGCTTTGTAGTTCAGGCTGGCCCTGAGCTCACTATGTAGCCCAGGCAAGCCTTGAACTCAGCAGTCCTTCTGTCTCTGCCTCCCGAGTGCTGGGATTACAGGCGTGAGCCACCATGCCCGGCTACCTTGGCTGTTTGTATATTTATCAAATTTATAGCATCTTTTCAAGATTTTCAAGTATCTTTTTAGGTTTTCTTTTCATCAATCAGAATTCATTTAGAAATGGAAATTTGCAGGATCAGAAGCTTTCTGTTTTTTCCCCATGTAATGTTAAGGATTTAAAGCTATTGGTCTGTTAGATGTTTGAGTGTTTCCATTTCATTTTGCAGTCATGCCAAAATAAGTGTAAATATGAAATAAGAAATTGAGATAAGTTAATTGCCTAGGAATCTACAAATTTATATGTTACTAAGTAATATGCACAGCAAAATCATTTCTTTGGCTATCAGAGGTTATGTATTATATTTTAATGTATTACCAAATCTCTTGTTTGTATCAAATTATATTCCATAAAAAGCAACATTTTAAATTATGTGGTTATGTTTATTGATTTAAATTAAGGTTATTTAAGTCAGGTATTTTGTGAAATTAAATTTCAGTGGCATTTGTAAAATACAGATAAACTACTAAAATGGATAAGATCTTGTTAATGGATATTTTTCACATATATTTAGATAAATAAGTAATCTATTTCAATTCTAGTTTTTCTTGTTGGAGAAGCATTGTAAGATCAATTATGTCTATAGGTTTCAGTCCATTAAACTTACTAGGGATGCTAATGCTCATTAAATCATTCTGTTTAAACTTTTACCTTACCTAAGATATCTTGATTGGTGATACTACTATAGTATCATGGGTAATTTTCATTTAAGTAGACAATTGTATATATATGTGTGCCTCTCTATGTATATATTACAGAGTGATTTTACTGTTTTTGTAGGGAATGTAGATGAAGAACCCACTTCAGTCACTGGTCGAAAAGACTCTCTCAGTATAAACCTTGAATTTGTCAAAGTGAGTTTGTCTCGGATAAGGCGTTCTGGAGGTGCTTCGTTTTTTGAAAGTCAGTCTGTAAGCAAGTCTACAAGCAAAATGGATACGACATTGATCAATATATCTGGTATTCAAGTTCAAGTTTTTTAAAATTAAAATGCCGTTTTCCAGAATTAAATAATGGCCTCTGTCTTAACAACCTTTAAATATGAACTGTGCTTAATATTAAAGTTTGATGATAAGGTGATTTAAAGGAGAGAAATGACAGTCCTGCATACTGTACTGTCCCATGCAATCAATATTAGAAGTAATGGTCTAGACAAATATATCATCCTAGGACCAAAGTAAGCCTAACTCAGTTAACTAAAACCTTCTTGATTTATTTCATCTCTACTTTGAATTGGTAATATTTCTTTTTGTTCATTTTATTTTCTAATTATAAACTTTTAAGACACCGAAGTGGAAAGTGACATTAATTGTTTAAATGGCATCAGGAGGTCTCAGCTGAGTGTATGGGCATTACTAGCTTATAACTGGCTGTGTAAATATAGGCAGTTCACTAATTTTTTTAATTGAATTCTTTATTGGTACATTTTATATACAGTTCACAATCACACTCAACACTGGGGAATTTGTACCAGTATCTGACACAAGTTAATTCTCATTTTCACCCATATCCCTACCCACCCACAACCCCCACCCCATATATACATGCTATTTCTTTTTCTTTCCAAATCATATTTATTCTTTCCCCTCATTATGTTCCCCACCACATTCCCTTTGAGTATTTCCTATTTTACAAAATCTATCTTGCATTCTAGAAATCATTTACATGTACAGGTCCTCATACCAGAGAAAAGATATGATATTTACATATCCGTGCTCTATTTATTTCACTTATTAGTGTGTCCTCCAGGTGTATCCATTTGCCCATAAATGAATGAAACTTGTCATTCTTTATGGCAGAGTAATACTCCATTTTATTAAAAAAACTAATGGACATGAAAAGCCAGATGACTCCTAACACAATAGCAGTAGGGGACTTCAGTACTCCACTGTCACAAATTGACAGATGACTGGACAGAAACTCATCAAGGATAATACTCTTATTATAAGAGAATATATTTGTCTAGAACCATTACTTCTAATATTGATCGCTTGGGACAGTACAGTATGCAGGACTGTCATTTCTCTCCTTTAAATCACCTTATCCCTGCATGCTGTCAGACCATAGTGCCTTGAAACTGGAGCTGAATAGCAAAAGAAATTCCAAGATCCTCACAAACACATGGAAATTGAACAGCACTCTTGTTGACCAACCAATGGGCCACAAAAGAAAGAAGAAATTAAACACTTATTTTCTTTACATTGGGACTTGAGTATTTAAAGTGAAATCCATATAGGATACTCTAAGGAATTCAGAGTACTGAGTAAATGTTTTTATTATTATAATAAATATAGCATTTTTTCACTTAAAATTTAGCAAATGTATTAAGCCTCTATAGTAAACATCGGTCAAGCACTCTCCTGGGTGAGTGGAGAGAATAAGAGCAGGTCTTACCTGCAGAAAAAGAAATGACAGTTCAGGTTGATAATGCTATATAAATCTATGTAAACCAACTTAGTAGGGAAGAGATGCAATTCTACTTACTAGAGAGGGGCCACATTCCATGTGGCATGAAGGAGTTCATTCTTAGTACAAAGTCCTAGTTCACTTCCTCTTCTTATTTTACTTTTTATCTGTATGGTTGACCACCCAACTCTATCTTTCCCTAGCTGGCTCCCTATTCACAAGCTTGAATATTCTGCACTTTTATAGAATGATGCTTCAGACTGATATTTTAGAAAGAGAATTAATAGTAGCCTGAAAGACAGAAGGGAAAGATACTTGTGGAGGATATTTTAAATAAACCAAGAAATACTGAATGCAGGCCTGAAATGTGGCAGTAAAAAAGGGAAAAATGAAATAGTCTCAACAGATTTATGAAAAGCCACAAGCTTGAAGACCAGTTGTGTAAACAACCAGTAGAAGAGATGAGTCCCTTCCTATTTCATAATACCTGTCATCATTTTAGGACTCATTTTTACCAATAAAATCAATTTTAAAAAGATACGGGTCCCTGAAACTTCAGTGTAGATGAAAGAAGGGCAATTGATGCCATTAATTTAGTTAAAAATAAAATTAATGAAGGAATTCCTATAGGAATTTAGGCAGAAGGATCTATGAGGTTAACTAGCAAATGTGTTAGGTGGGTATGGGCTCAGGGTGACCCTAGACCATTTCTGTGAGAGTCATTGAAATTTATATCTTACAGAAGCTGAAAAAAAGAAGTAGAAGAGAATGGAACATAAATAAAAGAATTTTAACAGCAGAAGTCTGTCAGGAAGCTTCCCATCTAAAAGTCACTGCTCTTATCTAAAAAGAAAATAGCAGTTCTTGGCACACAGCCATTAGGTTAGAGTTTCCTTTTAGGAAATTTGTATCCTAGCTCGTCTTGATTATTCCTTTCCCATATTTGAGAAATACCTGGATAGCTGGTCTGATGTTAAACTGGATAGCTGGTATGAGACTGATCTCTTTCAGAATTTTGTGACAATAATAATCAAATCCCAACTTGTCATTGCCTAGAAAAAAGAGAAATGGAGCTATGCTTTATAATGTGCTATTTTTATAATGTGTAGGACATAACACTAATTATAATATGTAGCATATTTAATATTCCATTAATTATAACAATAAGTGTAATTAAAAATATTAAAGCTTTGAGATATTTGTTGGGAGTTCTAACAAATTTTTCTTCTGTATCAGCTGTTTGTGATATAGGGTCTGCCTCCTTTAAATATGATATGCGCCGACTCAGTGAAATTCTGGCATTTCCAAGAGCCTGGTACAGAAGAAGTATTGCAAGACGTCTGTTCCTTGGGGACCAAACTATCAATTTGCCTAGTAAGCATGTCATGTAATTTTAAGTAGATTAATAGTAGGAACTTTGTCTTTCTTGGTAAATTGTGCCATGTGATTGATTCATTCAAGAAATGTCGAGTGAGCCCAGTACTAGTGATGTATCACAGAGCTACATACATAACCATCTGGCTCTCGTGCAGATGACATTTCACCTCACCTTATATTCTACAGTGATTACTCTGCAGTGATTGCAAAATCAAGAAATGTATAATTGAACATTTAACCATCCAAAATAATCCTGGTTAAATAATAATAAAATGTTGGGGAGATGCTACCATTTTGCCCTCATTTATCCCTTGGTCTTAGATACTGTTGCAGTTTTATGCTCAACAGAAAGATAGGAAAAAGTAGAGTTATCCTGATATGATAGAAAATATTAGAAATCCTAAGACTGTGCCTGTTCCCTTACCTTTAAAATGGGATCAGGATACTTATTTAACTCTATGGAGTTTATATGAGAACTCAATAGCATACTGGAATGTTCTTTGTCAAGTGTAAATTGTCATACAGTTGCCAATCAAGGAATTGAAAAGAATATATGATGCAATTAAAAATGATGTTTGGGGGCCGGAGGGTTAGCTCAGTGGTTCTGGCGCCTGCCTCACAAGCGCAAGGTCCTGAGTTCGATCCCCGGTAACCACATACAGTGCTGGGCGTGGAGACTCATGCCTACCAGCCATCAATACCACATACCACAGTGCCGGGCATGGTGGCTCACGCCTGTAATCCCAGTACTCGGGAGGCAGAGACAGGAGGATTACTGAGTTCGAGGCTTGCCTAAGCTACATAGTGAGCTCAGAGCCAGCCTGAACTACAAAGCAAGACCTGTCTCAAAAAAAAAAAAAAAAAAAAAAAAGGATGTTTGGATGAAATTAAACCGTGGTGAATTTACCCTATTTTCTGTTTTTTGTTTTCTCCTTTTGTACTAGCATCTGGCCCAGGAACACCTGATTCCATTGAAGGGGTTAGCCAGCACCTTTCCCCTGAATCATCCAGGAAAGCTTATTGCAGGACCTGGGAGCAGCCAAGTCAGTCAGCCTCTTTCACCCACATGCCTCAATCACCTAATGTATTCAATGAGCACATGACGAACAGCACCATGTCACCAGGAACAACAGCACAGAGTCTGAAGTCTCCAGCTTCCATAAGATCAAGAAGTGTGTCTGATTCTTCAGTTCCTCGCAGAGGTGGCACTATCAGTCTTGTTATTAATAACCCTATATCATTCCCAAAGATAAAAAGTACAGTGAGCAAATGCAGGATTCATTTTACATGATGAATCCATTAGAAGAAGAAGACAAGCACCTACCAGCTTCTGCATTTGAGAATGGTCCCTGCCAATCAGTCCTCTAGCTCACAGTATATCTTATGTTTTTCTCCACTGTAGGGTGATGAATTGTGCTGCTACATCCTATACATACCAAAATTTTCATATGTAAAATGGGGGCCATTCAGAATTTCACCAGCTTTTTTTCTAATTAAATTGAATTCTTTATTGGTACAATTTATATACATCTCACAATCACACATAACAATGGGAAATTTATACCAATATATGACACAAGTTAATTCTCATTTTTACCCAAATCCCTACCCATCCACACCTCTTCACCCCCTATATACATGCTCTTTTATTTTCTTTCAGAATCATATTTATTCCTTCCTCTCATTACATTCTCACACCAAATTTCCTTTGGAAATTTCCCATTCTACAAAAACTGTCATACTTTCTAGAGTTCATTTGCATCTATAAGTGCTCATATCAAAGAGAAGATCCGGTATTTTTGCCTATCTGTAATCTATTTATTTCACTTATTAGTGTGTGCTCCAGGTGTATCAATTTGCACATAAATGTATCAATCTTGTCATTCTTTATGGCAGAATAATACTCCATTTATAAAAAAAAAACCACAGCATCTTTATCCAGTCTCCAGTTGATGGGCAAGAATTTCATAAGCTTTTAAGAGGAGAAGTTAGCTAAGTATTCAGTAACTGGTAGCTCTTACTTTAGAAACAATGTGACATCTATTAAACGTTAGGTTCTGCTACATATCAATTTTTACCTTTTAGATCATAGAGATAAATAGTTTTTGCTTTCTAATAGGCTTGGAATTTATATGAATGCATGTATTTTTTAAATTTTTTCTTTCTTTAGATTCACTTTCAAAAACATCAACTCCTGTGAACAAATCAAACAAAGCAGCAAGCCAGCAAGGGA
Organism: Thryonomys swinderianus; assembly: GCA_004025085.1. NCBI lineage: Eukaryota > Metazoa > Chordata > Mammalia > Rodentia > Thryonomyidae > Thryonomys > Thryonomys swinderianus. Next base: position 18,669 of record PVIC010012067.1, read on the forward strand.
CACCATGGGAAACTCTTGTTGTGTTTGCTATCAACTTGAAGCAACTGAATGTGCAAATGAATATGAGTAATGTAATGGGCAATACAACGTAAGAGAAAATATAAACTAAACAGTCATTTGTAATTTGTCTTATGCTATACTTAAGTAATTCAAATCCTTAATATTGAAATGTTTGAGGTACTAGACAGTAAAAGATAACTTTTTATTCTAAAAACAGTTTAAAGATCACTGTAATATGAAACAATATGAAATATTCTAAAAAGAGGAACCATTATACAGAAAATTGAATAACTTTCTAGCTAGGAAAAAAGCTTCCTCGGTATCAATACTCAAATATTTACCACATTTCAGTAGTATTTCATTGTCAGACTTGACCTTTTATTTAAATAATCTGTTTAGCTACCATCTTAATTCATAACATTAGAATCCTTATATCTATGCATCTAACAACTTTTTTATTTTAAAGTTGGACAACTAGTGGTTTGAAAAGCCAAGGCCGTCTGTCAGTTGGAAGTAATCGTGATCGAGAGATTAGCATGTCTGTTGGTCTGGGAAGATCTCAGTTAGATTCTAAAGGAGGAGTGGTTGGAGGGACCATAGATGTCAATGCTTTGGAGATGGTTGGTATGTTGAAATTTTACAACTGATCTAGCATTTCTTCAAAATTCATGTTGAAAAATGTTTTGCTCATTCACTTTTATGAGGGTTCTTTTTTTTTCTACTTTAGCTCATATTTCTGAACATCCAAATCAGCAACCCAGCCACAAAATTCAGATTACCATGGGTTCTACTGAAGCTCGTGTTGATTACATGGGCTCAAGTATCCTCATGGGTATCTTCAGTAATGCAGATCTTAAGCTTCAGGATGAATGGAAAGTAAACCTGTATAATACATTGGATTCAAGCATGACTGATAAAAGGTATTTATTAAGATGTTACTTTCAACACTGATGTCACTGCTTTAATGCATTTTATTGTGAGAAAAACACAAGCAGCTTGTTTTTCCCGTGAAGTACTTTCATATTATACAACTCATACACATAGAAAAGCTGGGTGGAAAGGAGCATTTTTGTTGTATTTTGTTGTATTAAGTACCTTTGATGGGACATATGAAAGGATTCTTTTTTATGCTCTAGTGAAATTTTTGTCCATGGAGATTTGAAGTGGGATATTTTCCAAGTAATGATATCAAGATCAACTACACCAGACCTGATAAAAATAGGAATGAAGCTTCAGGAATTTTTCACACAGCAGTTTGATACCAGCAAACGAGCTCTGTCTACCTGGGGCCCAGTTCCTTATCTTCCACCAAAGACAGTGACTAACAACTTGGAGAAAAGTTCACAAGAACAATGTAAGAATTGGAATTAAGCTTTGTATGTGTTTCACTAAATATATCCTTGTCTTAATTAAAAAAAATAATCTGTATGGCATACTTACAAAGTATCTGGCAAACTTATTATCCCATTCACTCAGCAAAGAAGTGATTCGCTGTCCATGGAGTTAGAATCCACTTGGAACATCATTTGTGGGTCTCCTTCTGCCACAAGTCACCCGGAGCCATCCCCATCCCATGCTCATGTGATTTCTGGCAGTATCGTGTGCTGGTTTGCAGCATGGACGGTGGAATCAGAATAACAGAGTTTAGATTTGTTAACTGTGCAACAGTTATTATTTTCACTCAGTGTTTCAGTAGCTGGCAAACCTTTATTAAGCAGTATGTACTTAGGCACGTTCAAGACAGGAGATCTCATGAGGACACAGTCCCTCCCCTTCAGAGGCTTCCATTCTACTCAGAGAGATAGACAATAACTAATTCACTAGTTAGAATTTCAGGTGAAAGTGCTGAGAAGAGAACAAAACATGAAGAGGACAGAGAGAATATTAAAGTGTAAAGAGAGCTATTTTAGAAGGGATAACCGGAGAAGCCTTTTCTGAAGTGACACAACATGTCAGTGGAAATGTGAATAAAAGAACAAAAATAGACCTGGAATGTTCTGGGCATAGTTGAGCCACAGAGTATCAGTAGGAACAAGTGTGTCTTCTTGGAGAATCATGAGGCTGCCAACTGTGACTGGAGCTAGATAAACAACGAGTAAAATATTAAACATGAATTCAGAAAAGTAGCCACAGGTAAGATTATAAATATGACAAGAATCCATTGAAGAATTTTGAACAAATTTAGTATTACTTGATTTACTTCAGAATACTCCTTTTTAAAGTATCACTTAAGCTATTGCGTGCAGAACAGACTATATCCAGTGATGGCGAACCTTTTAGAATTTTCAAAGGGCCACTGCAGCATGTGTGCCATAGGTTTGCCACTAGTGATATGGGCAATTAAGAATGGAAGGAAACTATTGAAATAGTTATCAGTGCCAAAGTTGCACACCTAGTTAGCAGTGTGAAGAGATCTTGTATAATGAGTCCAGGCAAAAGATGACAATGGTAAAAAGCAATGAGTAATAATGCAAAATGAGGGTAATGTTTTAATAACTTTATCATAGAAATAATAAATGTGCACTAATTGCTGAGTGAATGGGATAATAAGAAACTAGAAAATAAAAGCAAAAGAGAAAATTATCACATTGTACCTAAAATGACTGTGAATACTGACTCTTAGAGCATGTGCTAAGATATTTTTCTGTGCATCTGTATATCTCTGTGTATATCATTTATACTGTTGAGCCTGGACACATTTTCTAGTTAAAAAATCTCCAGCTTTCCATTTGGTTAATTATGTGTCTCTGACTTTCAGCTTACATTCCAGTTTCCATGACTGACCTGAGAATATCCTTTACAGCTAGTTTATCCAAACCAGTACATATCCAGTCTAAGATCACAGTTTAGTTCTGGTTGTTATCTTCCTTTACCCTCTTTTAATTTCCCACATTTCCTTTTTGTTATAAGCTGATTTATTGAAGAGACCCAATCAGTTATCCTACAGAATGCCCTCTATCTAGATTTTATTTTCCAGCTTCTCTGTGGTGCATGTATTGTATGTATACCTCTAGTTCCTAAATTTCCTATAAATAAGGATTAATATTAGGCATATACAAATTAGGCATCTGAAAACTCCATGACCTTATTTCTTCAGAAAGGAATAAAACAATCATCAGATGTAGATAATTACTTTAGATTACATAAAATATGCTAGTTAAATGCAGTGTGTGTGATCCATGGTTGGATCTGGGATAAGAGATATGGAAAACAGCCAAAAGCAGCATTACTGGATTATGTCAGAAATACACTTTTCAAAATGTAATGCACATCTGAGACACCTGGAGGTCTTTAGTAAGTCCACATGGGATACAGCAGGTCTGAAGTAGAATTATTTAAAACTCTACATTTCTACCAGGCCCCCAGGTCAAGCTGAAGCTCCAGATCTTCTTACCTCATTCTGAGTAGTAAGAGCACAGAAGAGGAACAAGCAGTATTTAAATTTACTTTATTCTTCTATTCTGCTTCTTTACCTGTGAAGCGTCAAGATGAAATATGTGAGAATGGTGTGAGATCTCACACAAGCACTCGCTTTGTAAATCAAAATCATTGCCAAGAAGAGTTCGTTATAATTATCATTAGCAACTTACTGCTTTTCTTAGCTCTAGCTAGCCTCGTAGAGCATTTTTTCCCAGACTATCTTCGTGTCAGGTATGATTCAGTATATTAGGGATTCTTTTACTTCATGACCTGAGCCATTTTCATCCACAGAAAGCAGCCTCCCCATTCAGGGTGCTCCCAAGGCAGCTCATGGTGTGTTTGGCTTCTTGCAGTGCTCGATGCAGCTCATCACCGACACTGGCCTGGAGTACTGAAGGTGGTGTCAGGGTGCCACATATCCCTATTTCAGATTCCGTTACCAGAGGATGGGATGCAGTTCGGAGGATCCATGAGCTTGCATGGAAATCATATGACGCTAGCTTGTTTTCATGGTCCAAATTTCCGTTCGAAATCTTGGGCCCTTTTTCATTTAGAAGAGCCAAATATTGCCTTTTGGACTGAAGCTCAAAAAATCTGGGAAGATGGTAAAGTGTTTCTAGCTTACAGTTTCTCCTGTGTTCCGATATGATTCTAAATGACAAAGGAATTTGCCTTTCTTAGATCTTTCTTCCTTTTCTTTTCTTTTCTTTTCTTTTCTTTTCTTTCTTTCTTTCTTTCTTTCTTTCTTTCTTTCTTTCTTTCTTTCTTTCTTTCTTTCTTTCTTTCTTTCTTTCTTTCCTTTCTTTCTTTCTTTTTCTTTCTTTCCTCCCTCCCTCCTTCCCTCCTCTCTCTCTCTCTCTCTTTCTTTTTCTGTTTTTTGGTTTTCTTTTTTTGAGGTAAGATTTCACTTTGTAGTTCAGGCCAGCCCTGAACTCACTATGTGACCCAGGCTGTTCTTGAACTTGCAACAGTACTCCTGCCTCTACTCCCAGGTGCTGAGATTACAGGCATATGCCACCATGCCTACCTTAGATTTTTCTCTTTTATTATAATATTTATGAAATCCAACTCTATTTTTTACCATATACTTAACATGTCAATCAATTCACTGTCATTGAGTCCATGAAATCTGGAACACATCAAAGGACTTATTTTTAAACTTGTCATCCTATCTCTTTGTAGCTTAATTAAAGTTTGTACTGTTGTATCTGGCTTTAGTCATTTATTCTATGTATTATTATGTGGATGTCATAAATATTTAATATGAAAAAAGGAAGATAATGGTGAGGGAGAAAATTATTTGCCCATCAAAGCTATATTACAAACTTATGGGCAAGGCTGTGTTTTACCTCTGTACAGTAATAACGCTTATCTGACCATTAGGTACCTACTTGGTAGTTTCTTAATGATAAAAGATGAAGGGAGTAAAATGGTTAATGCTCTTCATCTTACTTGGGGTAAATTCAGTTAAAATGCAAAAAAAAGAATTGTATTTTTTTATTTTTTATAACCTTCCCTATCTATGTATGACATAGTTAGATCTGTTGCTCTTAGGCTACAACTGTTTTCTTGGATCTAAATACAGTTTGACACTTTAAAAATCATTGTTTGCGTTTTTTTGCCCTAGGCTCTAGTGATCATTCCACATATATTGTACAAACTTTGGATTTTCATCTTGGTCATAACACCATGGTCACCAAACCATGTGGTGCTTTGGAAAGTCCTATGGCAACAATAACGAAGATAACAAGGCGTCGCCATGAAAATCCACCTCACGGAGTAGCAAGTGTAAAAGAATGGTTCAATTATGTAACAGCCACAAGAAATGAAGGTTAAAAATTTAAGCCTTTGTAGAGTTTTTTCTTTTTCTGTTTGTGTTCTGTTAACTGTTTTTAAAATGGAAGTAGGTTTTTATTTCTTTACATAGTTTTCATGTTATTCCTGTTGACTCAAGGAATAACTGTTTATTACATGAGTCATCACCGTAGTAATGAAACATTTCAGACTCGTTACATTAGATGTAACTGAAAATATTTAAAGTAAAATTGGTTTTAAATAAATAAAATGAAATTTATATATTAGAGAATATTTTTGTAAACATTTTTGAGATTTGGGGGGAAATAATATCAGATACATAAATTTGAGCATTTTATGAAATTTATTAGACAACAAAATAACAATCACAAACTTAAAATTCTACGTAGTTAGAGCAAAATTAAATATTTTTCCTATCAAATCTTAAATGTAAAGAAAGTACATTTGGTGAAATTTTCCCATTTAGTTAGACATATCAGTCTTAATGATAATAGGATCTGTTAACTTTTATTTTGTGGTTGTTATTAGGCCTTGCATTTATAATTACAGCTTTTGTCATCAACTATACTAGAATATGCCATATTGAGACATGCTCAGACTTGAATGTTTTACTTAAATGTGATCCTCTTTCCAAATGAAAAGGGTGATGTCTTGTTATTCTCAGAGAGAGTAACTATCGTGGAATAGACAATACTGGGATTATAAATGTTCTATAAGCCAAAGGAGCATAAGAAAGTAAATTAGGAAATTATACCCATTTTGATCATTTGGTGTTCGAAAAAGGGATTGGGGAGAAAGGGTGTACTTTTCAACCTGGGATGTTCCAGAAATGTTATTAGAATATTGAACAGGTATTTGTATAGCTAGAAAAATAATTGGTTTAATTGGTTCTTCCTGTCCTTGTGTGACACATATAGAGCTCAACTTACTACGCAATGTTGATGCTAACAACACAGAGAATAGCACTGCTGTGAAGAATTCCAGTTTACTAAGCGGATTCAGAGGAGGTTCTAGCTACAATCATGAAACTGAAACGATCTTTGCATTACCAAGGATGCAGCTGGACTTTAAGTCCATTCATGTTCAGGAACCACAAGAACCTTCACTGCAGGGTATGTAGAAAACAACCTAGTCTTTAAACATACTAAGAAAAATTTAAAAGAAATACAAACTATTTCTGTCTTCATATACGTTGTTTGGGTAATATTAGTATAATTTCATGAAATAGATTTTATATGTCAAATTGATTAGTTTTTTTAACAGCTATATGTTCTCTGGTAAACCAGTTTGTGCCTTTTTCTCCCAAGTAAAATGAAAAGTAACAATTGGGCTTCCTTATAAGATTGTTGTGATTAACAAACGTTCTATTATAATTGCAGATGCCAGCTTGAAGCCAAAGGTAGAATGTAGTGTGGTAACAGAGTTCACTGACCACATTTGTGTGACCATGGATGCTGAGCTCATCATGTTTCTTCATGATTTAGTGTCAGCTTATCTTAAAGAAAAAGAAAAAGGTGCGTTGCGTAATTTTTTATTTTTCTGTCAAGCTTCAGAAAAGGCAGTCACCTGTGCCAATTATATGGATATTTATGGTCTAGTGATAAAATGAATGGAATGTCTCTCTTATCAGTTACAAATGTCAGTAAATAGCATTACTGTGAAATATGACAGGCTGTTTCCCAGGTACACAGTTCTCTGTTTTTCACTGTACCTTAAACTGAATCTTACACTTTACAGAAATTTTCATATCATCATTTCACATACATTTTCCATGAGGTAGGCCTTGTAGAAAATTTGTGCAGAATAGAAAAATATGAGATTGTATCACAAATTTCAAAAAAATGACTAAACTCTTACATAATAAAATAGCACAAATTACATATATAAATGGAGAAGCTGGATGGAATGAAAGGATAAATCAGTTTAGAATATAGAGAACCTTTTTAAATAAATAAATAGTGCCTGAATGGTATTTTGTTTCCATAGGCTAGCTAATATCATTTACTCGAATTAAAGTATTTGTGCATTAAGTAACATTAATACTTACTTGGAATTTGTTTAATATATTATAGCATTCAGTGACTATTTAAGAGAATGAAGCAGTTTTAAAAGATAATTATGGTCTTCAGGTTTTACTACAAAGTGGTTGTATATTCAAATGTGACTAGTAAAACAACAGCTCTGATTCTTAAAAAATAACTTGGAATAAATGTAATTTGTTTAGGTCACATTGTACTGTTCAATTTTTCATGAAGAATTGTGTTATATATATCAAAAAATGAAAGATTATTGGGCTGGAGATTTAGCTCAGTGGTTCTGATGCCTGCCTTGCAAGTGCAAGGTCCTGAGTTCAATCCCAGTAACCACATACAACAATGCTGGGTATGGTGACTCATGCCCACCAGCACTCAGTACCACATACTACAGTGCTGGGCATGGTGGGTCACACCTGTTATCCCAGTAATCCCAGCACTCGGGAGGCAGAGGCAGGAGGATTGCTGAGTTTGAGCCTTGCCTGGGCTACATAATGAGCTTAGGGCCAGCCTGAACTACAAAGCAAGACCCTGTCTCAAAAAAAAAAAAATCAAGGTAAAGTATAGCATTGATAATAACCACCACCAATAATAATAGCAACCAGGTAGTGGTAGTCACTGAAGACATCTGTGTTCTTAAGGAGTGAGGTTCTTTAGTTCACTCCTAAACTCATTCCCAATCAAGGTCCAACTAGAGCTGCATAATGCATATGACCTAGTAAGTAATATGTCTGATTTATGTCTAGAAAATTGTGCTCTAAGAAATGCTGCTATTTATTAAGCAGGGTCATATAAATGCTACCTATGTCTCAGATTTCATTTTATAGCTAGCTAAATAGTTTGAGGGATTGATTGATATGATAACCAGTTAAGGCTTGCTTTATAAAGCATGTACTTGAAAATTCACTATAAATTACATGAGCATTATATAAAAAAATGTTTACATAAATTCCTAAGTGTCACACTGTTCAGACACATGCTTAGCCAGTTAAAATACAAAAGCACTTAGTCATTTCTTTGTTAGTGTTGAATTATATACTTTAAATCAATTGTGTGGTATAGGAGTAATATCTCAGTAAATCTGAAATATTGGATTTTAGTAATTAAAATACATATGTCGGATCTATATCTCAGATATATCCCTGCAGTCATTAAATGAAGCTTTGGCAAGGGCATAGATAAAAATGAGAGATGGACCAATTAAGATATATATTTATAAAACTAATTTATCATTTTTTATTATAGCCATTTTTCCACCTCGAATTTTATCTACTCGACCAGGACAGAAAAGTCCAATTATTATACATGATGACAATTCTTCTGACAAAGACAGAGAAGATGGTATCACTTATACCACTGTGGACTGGAGAGATTTTATGTGCAACACATGGCATCTAGAACCCACTCTCAGGTAAGTTGAGTATGTGTGTTGTATGTATCCTAATGCAGTGATGGCAAGCCATGTTTGATAACAGACAGCTGGCTGCCTCACACTTGCCATAGGCTCGACATCACTGTCCTAAGAGAATACTGTGATCAGAGGGTTATGAACAACATGGATTACATTTTTCACTAGTCAGGATCCCGATTATATCCACTTACTTTCACATCAAAATTTCGTGTCTTTACCAATTTTTTTTTTTTTTGAGACAGGGTCTCACTTTGTAGTTCAGGCTGGCTCTGAGCTCACTATGTAGTCTAGGCAAGCCTCAAACTCAGCAATCCTCCTGTCTCTGCCTCCTGAGTGCTGGGATTACAGGCGTGAGCCACCACGCCCGGCACTGTGGTATATGGTATGTGGTATTGATTGCTGGTGGGCGTGAGTCTCCACGCCCAGCATTGTATGTGGTTACCAGGGATCGAACTCAGGACCTTGCGCTTGCAAGGCAGGCACCGGAACCACTAAGCTAATCCTCTGGCCCCAGTCTTTACCAATTTTAATTAAAGTTGCTACAACTAGTATTTATTGCTTTTTGTATTATAAATAGTGATTAATACTCATAGCCTTCCATCCTTTTCCTTTTCATCTACATTGTTAATCAAGTTTTAATTTTCTAAATCCTGGAACAGTATGAAATACAGTAAAACCTTGGTTTGGGAGCATAATGTTCCAAGACTTGCTTGTACTGCAAAGCTTTACATCAAAGCACATTTCCCTGTGAGAAATAATGGAAACAAAGATGATTCATTCCATAACCCAAAATTTCTCAAATAAAATTATTACAACACTTTAATATGTCAGTCTAGTTGATGAGTACTTGATCTGTTTCCAAGATTTAGTTAGCTATTACAAATTATACTGCTATAAACAAGGGTGCACATATGTCACTGTGCTATGGTATGTATTTTTATAAAATGGAGTATTACGCAGCCATTAAAGTTATGAATTAGAGACATTTATAGCTAAATGGATGCACCATGAGACTGTATTCCTAAGTGAAATAAATAAAACACTGGTATGTAAATATCATTTTGTTTCTCTAGTGTGAGAAACTGAAAGTATAAGTGAAGTCCAGAATGTATGATAGGTATTGTGAAATAGAAAATGTTCAAAGGGAAAGGGGAAAGCAAAGAAGGGAAAGAAAAATTTGATAGTGCAAAGGAAAGGCAAAAACAAACATGTATATGGGGGTGAGGGGATTGAAAGGAGGGCAGGGAATGGGAAAAAATAAGACTCAAGATGTTTCGTGTACAGCTACAAATTTTCAGTGAGAAAATGACCACAGTGGGTACCTAAAATGTACCAATAAACTCAATTTATTAAAAAACACTGTAACATATTTCAAAATAATGAAGAAAATATAAAGAAAAATAAATTAACCTAGACTTAATCTTTGAAAACCTTTCTGGCTGGTGTGATGGAGACAAGAGAAAGGAGGCTATTGTGGATTTCAACTTTCCCTGTCACTAATAGAATCACTGCTGTCTGCTTCTATCTGTTGGCTCAATGGAATCTTTCTCTTAATGCAGCCTTAACAAGGAATCCATCCAGTGGTGCTTGCTTTTGTCTCCATTTAAGAATTTTGCAGAAGTGTAACGTTGCATTGTTGTTAAACACATTCATTGCTCACACTGCCATAGCCATATTCAGTTGGTGCTTTCCCACAAAATTGTGCAGTGTTTCCTACATTTTTCACATTTCTCTAACCTTATTTAAATATGAGAGTGTTGCCGGGAGATGATCACCCACAGTCCTGCAGTTAGAAAGAGAAAGAACCATTGATTCAGTTGTGATCCTGTCACGTTTGGAATCACACTACTCATAATGCAAGCCATTGCTCATTTATTAAGTTAAAATGTATTAGAACTGTTTGCTTATCTTCCAAATACTCATAAAACAAATTACTAGCAATCCAAGGTTTTACTACATATATACTTTTATATATACATACACCTATTTAGAGTATAAAATACCCCAGAACAACATTCTCCATGATCATATAGATTTAGATAGTTACTCAGACTTATTTATACCACAATAATTCCAAGACAACAAAGTCTGCATTATACTGTGGATTCTTATATAAGCAGAACGTGGTGACTTCATATGAAAACAACACTGAAATTCCACCTTACTCCAGTAATAATAACTTACATCAGGACTCAAGAAAAAGTTGGTTGTGGGGAAAAATGAACACTTGGTATTGTTGGTGGGAATGTAAACTAGTACAACCACTATGGAAATCAATATAGAGATTACTCCAAAATCTAAAATTAGAAATTTCGTTTCACTTGGCTATAGCTCTTTTGGATATCCTACTAAAAAAGTCATATTACAGTGTTTCCCATGTGTTTAGCACAACTACCCATAGTACCTTAAACTTGGAAGCAGCCTATATGTCCATCAGCAAATGAATGGAGAATGAAAGTGTGACGTTTATGAACAGTGAACTATTACTGCCATAAAGAAGGGGAAACTTGGCCAGAGGGTTAGCTCAGTGGTTCCAGTGCCTGCCTTGTAAGCACAAGGTACTGAGTTCGATCCCCGGTAACCACATACAATGCTGGGTGTGCAGACTCACACCCACCAGCAATCAATACCACATACCACATACCACAGTGCCCGGTGTGGTGGCTCAGGCCTGTAATCCCAGCACTCGGGAGGCAGAGGCAAGAGGATTGCTGAGTTCCAGGCTTGCCTGGGCTACATAGTGAGCTCAGGGCCAGCCTGAACTACAAAGCGAGACCCTGTCTCAAAAAAAAAAAAGAAAGGAAAACTTGAGTCGTTTGTAGGAAAGTGGATGAATCTTCAGATCACAATGCTAAGAGATGAAAATTAGACACGGAAGGTTAAATGTGATGTGCTTTCTCTAATATGAAAAGCCCAAAATATCAATAATTTAAAGTGCAAAATAAAAGTGAGATGATAGCAAACAGATAGATTCTGAAATGAGAAGAGATTCCAGGGAGGGGAGGAGTAGAGGAGTAAAAAGGATCGAGAGGTGATACATATATATGCACCACTCGCCTAAGATGTATGTAATTACTATGCATCACAAGCATGTATAGTACTGATACATTTTTATAAAAAGTAATTTTTACTCAATAAAATTTGACATAACCAAATGAGATTGTTTTGGTGTCAGAAATTTCAACATTGTCATTGCCCAGTGATGATATTAAATTTTTGTATAGGTTCTACTGCAGAAAACTTGGGGAAATCTGTTTTATATTTGAAAATGTAAATAATTATTATACAACTGACAATACAACTTTGATCATATATTTAAATTGCATACATTTAATGAACAAAAAGTTACCATGTTCATTTTTTAGCAAACTGATAACTAAGTAACACTGTGTAGTGGTAGAGAATAGCTCTAGTTCTAAGCTCAGCTTTCTTACATATTAGTTGAAAATTATCTACACCAGAAGATTTAACCTCTCTCTGTGCCTTACAAAAAATTTTGGAAATGGTATTACCTACTTTGTAGGGTTGCTACACTGGTTAAATGAGCTCATTAATGTAAAATGTGTATAACAGTTTGAATTTTAGGAGATCAGACTGATCGACTTAGCAGGAGGCAGGCAGCTAGAAATGCAGAGTACACTCAGAGTGCTGGTGAAGCTGATAGCAGAGAATGTGGTTTGGGTGCCTGGTAGCATTAGCTGTCTACTACACAGACTACATTTAGTCTAAATCTGCAGGTCTTCAACAGTGACAAGCTCAAGGCAGTGATGGAGAGCTGAAGCTGTACAGTCAGCAGTGCTTTGACTCACATAGCCATAGACACAGTATGGATGCCTAGCAACCTGCCCTTGAATTACCATAGCATGAAGGAATAGACAAAAGAGAAAGGAAGAGTGGAACTGAACTACACTATTCAGTTCCTCCATTAACTTTGCCAGTCAAATAGATCATCAGTGCTGCACCATAGAAAGACCAAGAGTATTTCACTAATGCCTTTGCTCCAGATGAGGAAATATTGAGAACAAAGAGAAAATGTTCTCCTTTGAGATGTGTTTGGTAGGTAGAACTTGGTAAATTTTAGGCTTTTCCCCTCCACAATGGTACATGCTTCTGAAACTTTCAATCAAATATCCTGTTAAATGTTTAACATGACCATGTAACAGGCCCCAAATGAATTAATCCAGATGAAATTGTGTAATATAAATGAGTATATTTTCATTTTGAATATAGGCATTATAGTAGATCCAGGAATTAAAGGCTCAATTATTTGAAATCCCCTTCTCAAATATTTTATCTTGAGTATATTATGGAAGTTCAATGATATTCTTAAACCACCTTAAAGACTATGGTAGGGCATTAAACTTTGTAAAAATTATTATTCAAAATTATTATTTCAGATTAATTTCTTGGACTGGAAGAAAGATTGATCCAGTAGGCGTTGATTATATTCTTCAAAAATTGGGCTTTCACCATGCCAGAACTACTATTCCTAAATGGCTTCAGAGAGGAGTGATGGACCCACTGGACAAGGTTCTGTCAGTTCTTATCAAAAAGCTTGGCACTGCACTACAGGATGAAAAGGAGAAGAAAGGAAAAGACAAAGAAGAACACTAAAAGAGTAACTTAACCTGTGAAAAATAATGATTGTGTCCATTAAGTTTTATTACACTGGAATGTTTTTTAAGTGTAATTTTAAAAATGACTTTAAAATAACTCTAATTTTATGGCCATTATATTAAAAGTTTGTAAGTTAACCTGTATTCTAGTTCCACCATTCTGTGTACAGTGAAGTACTGCATGATAATGTAAATTCTGAGAAAAACTAGATTAAATATATCCATTTCATTAGAGTTTATAATTGTATTATGTGCAATATAATTCCTGCATCTTTAAAATATTTGCAGAATAACTGTGAATTTTTGTTACTGGCCATAACTTTTAGAAGATATATGGATAATGTGATGGGGTTTATTAAGTGCTTTTTTATGTAGACTTGTAAAAATACCCATTTGTATATGGTTTGAGTAATTGTGACATGATTGTATACCACTAAAATATTATTTTAACTATTGCAATAAAGTCACAGTAATGGTTTCAGTCCATAGTTGTTTTGGGCTCATATCCCTGATAATTTATTCTATAATTATCACATTAAACAGTTATCAAAACTTTTCATAAATTATTATAAAAGTTTTAATTACATAGAAATGTATGTAGTGTTTATGAAAATGAGCTCAGGAGTATAATCAAGCAAAGGCACATCTTGGGGTTCAGAAATGTTCTAATGGTAAGTGCACAGCTCTTTGTTTTTATTTCTACTTTATATTCTTACATGTATGTTCATATGTATTCTTTTGTGCATATTAACATATATAATGTTTAAATGTTATATATTTGTTGTGTACATATATTAAAAAGAATTTAAAGGAACAGAAAGATCTAAAATAATCATTAAATCCCTAGCGCCAAAACAAATAAATAAAATAATATTCATATTTAGCTATAATATTGATAGCAATTATGGTTCAAAATTTATCCAAGCAACTGTACTTTTAGATCAGGTACATAGTAGAAATGAAGAACATAGAGCTAGAAAACACCTCAAACAAGCTCTGGTACAAACCTGTGCATTTGAATCAATAAGGCAGTGCTACCCCCTGACAGGTTAAACAATCAACAAAGCCAAAGACACATGTCTAGTAGGTATACATAAAAGAAGTAAAGTTTGCTGTTTTAATGTCACACAACTGTTTGTTAATTCAACAAAAACTCTAAATGTACACCTAATTTTATTTTCTTTATGCTGTAGCATCTCATCATTTGCCTGGGCTCTGAGACTTCCCCAACCTACCCCTAAAATCAGTTAGGCTATTTTCTATGATTGTTGCCATGCCCAAATTCCTCGTGCCTTCTGCACACCGAGAGCGAGATGGCCTAACCCATGCCCCTTATCTCTCTATTCAAGAGAAGCTCTTATCATCTTGCTTATCTTTTTTTTAAATTTGAATCTTTATTGGTACATTATATATACACATTGTGATCACACACATATGTTTCTTTTCTTTTGGAAACCTAACAGTATCCTTAGATAAAACTGATGCATGAATACATCATCTTCAATTGAGCAATACTCAGTAATGTGATTTTATGTAATTCATCCATTTCACCTATCTAAGTCAGAGTCTAGCAACTCTAGGCCAGAAAAGCCTTTCCACTCCAGTTACAAAACTTCCTCAGTGATGTGCAGCAAATCCTTAGGTGAATTCTCTGAAAAATCACCCAACTTTAGTAGTTTTTGTGTGTTAACAAGCACCAAAATGTATTATCAGTAATTCCAGTTACACCCACATTGTTAGATGTACCCTAGTTGTTTACATTTGAGGAATGGTGTTAGGCGTTAATAGCAAAGTTTGGACTCTTAATAATACAGATTGGCTAGTCAAATCATCGTGTCACCAAATTAAATGGTAAGTACAATCAAAATATACAAAACATCCTTAAATTTTAAAAATTATTTTTGCTGGGCTGGAGATTTAGCTCAATGATTCCAGCGCCTACCTAGCAAGTGCAAGGTCCCTGGTTCAATCCCTGGTAACTACATACAACAATACCAGGCATGGTGATTCACACCCACCAGCAATCAGTACCACACACCACAGTGCCAGGCGTGGTGGCTCATGCCTCTAATCCCAGCACTTGGGAGGCAGAGGTAGGGGGACTGCTGCGTTCGAGGTTTGCTCGGGCTACATAGTGAGGTCAGGAGCACCCTTAACTTCAAAGCGAGACCCTGTCAAAAAAAAAAAAAAAAACTTGCAAAAGGAAAAGGGGGACCAAGAGATGGACAAACTAAGGAAGGCAAAAGGAATGAATTCAAAAATTAAAACATAAATGTGTCATGTACATTTACCTATGTACCATCCTATGTGATCATTATATACTCCAGATATGTAGCAATAATCTTTAACATTGCACTAAAAGATCGTCTTTAATCTCCCTCAAAATATTCTTGCTTTAAACACACCCCATTACTCATGCCACTTTCTGAGGTGATTCTAGAAGTCTACTTCTGTGTCTGCAAGATGTGATCCAAAATATGAATGTTGCTGTTGAGTCCCATTCAACCAGTTTATACAAACATCCTGGAGTGTCCTTTACCTTGTTCACCAGCTCTGGCACTATGTGACTTATGCCTCTTCACCAAAGTCAAAATGACCGTAAAAGGTAAAGGTTTTGAATCAGTTCAGGACAGCTAGATAGCTGGGACATTGCAACTGCAGACATAAAAAGAACTTCCAGAACTTCAGAAAGTGATGAGAGTGACAGGATAAATGTGTTTGAACCAAAGGGGGTTATTTTGACGGGAATAAATGGCAATGCTTTTTAATGAAATAATTTTTAAAATTTAAATATTAACTGTTTTTCAATCATCCCTTGTATTCTTTCTGTCCAGTTACACTGTCTAGTACACTTAGTATTCAGGCAGGGTTGTTTTCACCAGGGAAAACAGTTATGGCATTAAATTAGAAATTGAACCAACCAGGCCCACTCATTTGGGTTTACAAATGTAAACAGGTTACACTGTCAAATATAAGTATTGGCTACAGTGACTGGTATCTATTCCTCAGAGGGAAATAGGGTTGTGGCAGAAGCATGAGTGGCTTTCTTCACCTCCTAAATTAGTGGCACAGTGTGCATAGCAACAATATGCATGACCATTTATATTCATCTAGAAACAAAGATTGTGTAGGAAGATACTCTCCGTGGGTCTGAATTTCTTCCAATCTTTCAGGCAAGCCACTAACTGCCCTCTGTTCAGGACATGACTTTCAAAGACGTGTGTAGCTGACAATCTGACAGTACCATAGTATCTCCCCCTCCATGGGCAAGTTTCCATACATCCTTGGAACACACAGCATTTCCTATTTTAGATAAAGATAGAATAGAGTTCCCTAACATGAGTTCTGTAACACATCCAGTTGTGTGTACCATATTCATGTAGAATCCTGTGTACTTCTGTAGAATTCTCATGCTTCCATGAGATTTCCAGGTCAGAAGAGCCATATAAAGATACTGAGGTCCATCTATGAGCAAACATTTTCTTTATCTCTGACACGGATCTCACTCTTCTGCCAACACCTATGAAATTTAAAGCTTTCAAGTACACTAACATCTCTTCACCGTTCTTCCCTTCACAGTTATGTACAGATTACTTCTGTGGGTGAAAATCCTATCTGGGGCACTAAGAGAAAACTAATACAGAATGGATATCTCAAGAAGTAAGCCTTAACTTCTGTTTTCCTATAATTTCCTGCACAAATGAAGATTCTACCACTACCCAGTTTTCTTCAACTTCTATCGCTGAAGCTTGTTAAATTCTTTGTCAAACATTTAAAGGTTACTTCACCAACTTTAGTAATGGTACTTATGTATAGGAGAAAATAACTCGGTCAAACATTTACTGAGTAAAATACTGTTTGCTAGAGATTCTTGCAGTTAGGTTCCAGCATGCATCTGATGCAGTCCTCAGAAAAAAGTACATCAAAAGTCAGAACTAAAAGAGAGAAAGCAGTGTGCCAGGACAATTGGTAGGGAGAAATAGGCTTATTCAGGACTTGTGGAGACGTCCAACAATAAGCTGATGCAATTGGAGACAGGGAAAAGAAGAGTACAGGATAATCGTTGGACATGAACAGAAAATTTATATTAGATTAGAAATTAGGAAGAGCATCCATTCCTCAGATTAAGGAAGTTCCAGGCATATGACTTGGCTAGCAGAGTAGAGCTAGATTTCAGTCCCTCCCACTCCCCCCCTTACAGTCCATATTTACAGCCTCACATTAGGGCCTTACATCTGGATTTTTGTCTTGAGCACCTGATTTAACGGTCACATGTACTGAGATGGAGAATGAATGATCAAATTCCCTATAGTTTCCTTGCCAAGTAATAAGGAAGGTCTCATTAACTCTGAATGATGAAAGCATTAGAGTTCAGCAACTGCCAAAATATAAGTTTGGGCCATTTGATGTTTGTTAAAATGTATAAGTATTCAGAAACAGAAGCAAATACTTGAAATCTAGTGTACCATTCCAATAAGGAACCAATCACTTATTAAATGGTGATATACAAATATCAAATATGAGATAGTTTACTAGAATACATTAACAGGATAGCCTTGAAATATAGGAATCATTTAAATTACATTGACACACTCTATTTTTTCTTGCATTTTAACTCATTGGAGATTGTTATGCAAATCATGTACTATCTTTCCTAGATCCTACATTGGCCAAATTGTAAAGGTTTGTTTTGTGACAATTGTAATCATATTTTTAAAGAAATGGTCCCAAAATATCTTCTCTCATATGCTAAATTTAACATGTTACTTGTGAATGAAACGAAGTGGATAAGACTACTGGGTATTTGGCATACTGTATTCTACACTGCCCACACTAACCTTGAACTTCTGGATTCAAGCAATCCTCATGCCTTAGCCTCGCAAGTAGCTGAAATTATAAACATGCCAAGCATACCTGATTTACACATCTGTTTAAATTTTTAAAAATTTAATGTTTTTTGTTTGTTTTAGGCTTTGTTGTTGTTTTGGATTTTTTTTTTTTTTTGGACGGGGGAGTTGAGACAGGGTCTCACCTTGTAATTCAGGCTGGTCCTGAACTCACTATGTAACCCAGGCTATCTTAAACTCACAGCAATCTTCCTGCCTCTGCTTCCTGAGTGCTGGGATTATAAGCGTGAACCACCACACTTGGTTTAAATCTGAAGATTTTAGTTTGATGAATTGAATTTTAAAACCTGTAATAGTATTAGTGAGCAGGTTTCTTTTAAGTCACAAGAGTTAAAATATATGGTATAATCAAAATAAATGGTGAATGTTTAATTTTTTAAAAATCAATGTTACAGTAAAAGACACATGGCCATTAATCCCCATCAAAATACTCCCTCTTCATTTCAATCACCCAGTTGTTCTTGCCACCTTCTGAAATAGTTCTAGAAGTTGTCTTTGGTTAGTGTCTTTACAAAGAGTGATAAAAAATACAGTGAACACTGCCTCAGAGTGCCATCAGGACACTCACAGAAACATTTCATTGTTTCCTCACCCAATTACTCAGCAAATCTGGCACCATGAAGCTCAGGAAGCTTAGTCAAAGTCAAAATGACCATGGTGATCAAAATGATCCCATTCAGTACATCAAGGGAACCAAGACAGCTCAACTACTGACAGAAGGATGCCCAAACCTATTTCAAGACCAGGGATATAGCTTAGTGGTTCTCACTCCTGCCTTAAAAGTGCAAGGTCATAGTTTGATCCTTGTAGGAGGAAGGGAGTATCAGAAAGTGGACCCACCCTTTCCCAAAATGCCTTTGTTCTGTCCACGTACCCTTACTATTTGACTTGCTTCCCTATTGGATTAATATTAGTTAAGTAGCTATACCTGTGATCCTATAGGCTAATTATAGTTTGAAACATAAGTTTTTACCTCATTCCTTTTATTCCTTGAGCCTCTAGTTTCATCCTCTTTCTCCATTTACATTGGATCCTAATGAAATTTTATTTTGTATTAAAGTTTTATCCTCTATACTTCTTGACAAAATTTAAATTTTTAATTTTCTGTAATCAAAGGTCTCCAAATGTTAAGAAAAAATGTAGATTGTTATAATTAATGAGAACTTGATCAAAGTATGGTCAGCACATCTTGATGAGCACTAAAGAAAATGTACTTAAAATTCATTGCTTAAGGAGAGGGATGGGTCTACTTTTATTTTTTAAATTTTACTACATAGTTATGGGTTAACCTCTTGCTATAATAAGCCATCAGTTCTTAATCTTTTTCCTTTTATAAAAATATAGATTTAACTCTAATGAAGCCGTGTCCAGATTAAAAAAAAAAAAAAAGGTAGATGCTCACTAAAATTTTGTTACAATGGAGTCACTCCATTCTTTAAATTTCTTCCTTACAAAGTAAAATCTGGTCAGTGATTTGCTATTAAAAATATTTTAAACAATCTTTCAAATAATATTCGATTAGGTCCTCTTTCAACTTTTATGAAAACAAGAATTAAACACAGCTGTACTAGATTTGTTACCCAGATATTAGAGTCATTTGCTTTCAGTGCCCTACTGTGTTCCTCAATGATCCCTTTTGCTCCTGAGCCAAGCTTCTGCAAATCTATGGTGTTTTCACAGGAAGGTTACTAAGGAGAGGTTTTCCCCATGGGTATTTTCATGAGTTTATAATTGGGGATAAAGTGAAGGGTGTCCTTGAAACTCCTGTTACACAGGTACCCTGAGATAGCTCCAAATACCTGGGGAAGGATCCGCTACAGACAGCTGCGGGGCGGTAGGGCCCATCCACGCAGCCCTCTGCAAAAATGGCCCAAGGCGCACATTCAAGCAGTAGACAGGCCCAGCTCAGCAGTTTGACCAGACTCCTCCAGTTGGCAGGGCTGTCCCTCCGTCCAGAGCCCAGTGCTCAGAGAAACCTGACTACACCGCAGAGGCCTCAAGTTGGCACCAAACTGAAGGTCCCTTCTTCCCTGAGGCAATGAATGGATGGCCACTGCGCAGGCACAGGCGCAGGCCCTAGGCAGGCCAGGCCGGGCCGGGGCGGGGCGCGGGCCATGGAGACCGTTGGTGATTGGACAAACGGGGCTGGGGGGTGGGGCTCTCAAGGCCGCTTTAAAATGACGCAACGCGGCCGCGTGTTACAGCCTGAGGAGGAGTTGATGCCCGCGTGAGCAATGGCGGCGACGGGCAGTAGCCGGCGTGTCCGGAGCCTCAGGCTGGGCCTGCCCCTGACCAGTACACGTCCGCCCGCAGAGTCCGCTGGGGACAGAGGCGAGGACAACCTCAGTAAGTAGGCAATGCACTGTAGTTCGAGACGTTGGCATGTGCGCCGAAGGACTGTTCTGTCTTCTTAACTCCCCTCTTGTCTCCCGGGACCCCTGAGGAGATCGAAGGGTTTCCTCAGGCTGCTGTCTTTTCCTGGCCTCTGTGTAGTAGAAAAGAAAAGATTTGGGAGAGAAGAGTTCAGTATCTATTAACACTCAGAAAGCAATCGTGAAGTCAATGAGAGGAACTCGACCTCTAGTAATATGTGTGTGTAGAAGCTATTCATAGAAAATCAGGTATTTTCCAGAACATTCTTAGTTTGTTTTCATTTTCCACCAATTTTATCATGATTTGTAGGTGAGGAAACTTCTGGCAATAGTGACTAGTTTCAGCAGTCCAGGGTTCCCAGCTTTGCTCAGATGTTGAAAAAGAACTTGCCGGTCCAGCCAGCAGTCCAGACGGTAACTACACCTCCCAGATAATCAACTGAAAGTGCCAGCCTGTCAAATATGGCATCCAAGATAACACAAGTGACCGGTATGCTTTCTTTTCATTTGTAATAGTGCCTGGTACTGTAAGACTCTGGGATGGGCAGTGTGGTCTTTTGAGCCCAGGTTTAACTGTTTCCTGGCTGTATTGTGTATACATTCTCTGGGGCTACTTCACACCTGAAAAGGATCAGACTCCTAACACTGTGGAAATTCTATCCCTGACGCTCCTGTAATTCATACTTGATTGTTGAAGGCTTCAGATGTGTTTGTCTTTTTAATGTGAGGCTTTAGACAGAGAAATGGAATTACATGAATTTGTATTCCACACATCATTTAGATTAGTATTAAGTATAAAGCAGGGAAACACATTCTTAAAAATTCACTTGAACAGGAGCTGGGTTTTAGGTCAGGAAGCACAAGGCCCTGAATTCAGTGATACCAGTAAAAAAAATCCAATTGAATTTGAAACACACCAGCCAAATAATTTCTATCGGTTGAGTATGGTGGCAGTATAAAATAGTAGATTGGAGCTTTAATTACATTTTACTGCCAACAGTGTCTTTTTCTATTGTAGGCCTTAGTGACATCATCTGTAAAGACTTTGACATTGCTAAAATTCCATGCTTCTTTTATATCATTGATGATGCAATAATGGTATTGC
>PVIC010012068.1:0-40331 GCA_004025085.1 Thryonomys swinderianus
AAAAAAAAAATAATAAGGAAACTAGAGTAAGAGAATATATTTGTAAAATACATATTTAACACGGGACTGTTAGCCAAAATATACAAAGAACACTTAAAACTGAACGATAAGAAAACCAAAAACCTAATCAAAAATGGCAAGGGATTTGAAAAGCCATCCTCCCAAAGAAAATACTCAGTTAGCAAATAAGTATGTGAAAAAGTGCTCAAAATCCTTCGCATTAAGGAACTGAAAATTAAGATTTCAGTCCACATGTACAAAGATGGCAAAGTCCAAATCAATATCACCAAGCACTGCTGAGGATGTAGAACAGCAGGCTCTTATCGTGGCTGCGGGAATGGCAGTGTGGAAGATAGGTTGGCAGTTTCTTCTAAAGTACACATGCCCTTATCATATATCCAGTGGTGCACTCCTTGCTGTTTTGGCAAGTAAGTT
This sequence comes from Thryonomys swinderianus, assembly GCA_004025085.1. Classification (NCBI taxonomy): domain Eukaryota; kingdom Metazoa; phylum Chordata; class Mammalia; order Rodentia; family Thryonomyidae; genus Thryonomys; species Thryonomys swinderianus. The sequence goes on from PVIC010012068.1 coordinate 436, forward strand.
GAAAGCCTACGTCTACTCAAAAGCCTGCACCAGAGGCTGACAGCAGCTTTACTCATCACTGTGGAAAACGGGGACGCAACCCAGATGTCCTTGTTAGGTAAGCAGATGAATGAAGTGGGGTACGTCCAGGTAATGGACTATGACTCCGCGCCCAAGATAACTGAGTGACCAAGCCATGAAGACATGGAAGAGTTTTAATGCATATGAAGTGAAGAAGCCAGTCTGAAAAGGCAAAATTATGGATACAGGAGAAAGATCAGGGGTTACCACGGGTTGAGGCAAAGAAGAGATGAACAGGTAGAGCACATGGATTTTTAGGGTGGTGAAAATCCACTGTATGATACTGTAGGGGTGGATACGTGCCCCTAACCCAAATCACCAATTCTGATTATGGGGTAGGAGGAAGTGAAAGCGGGCAATAGCGTCTCTCCTAATAGGCTATGCACTGGCACAGCGCATAGACAGTGATATGCAGAGCAGTAACCAGAGTCTGCCAGGTGCTTGGATGTCCTCCGCCTGTGCTTAGATAAGCCTCTTCCACATGAGTGGAAGGAAACAGAACAGCAATGCACTCTTGACAATAATAATAGCTTAGGAACATCAGCAGGAGAAATGAATTCGTTGCAACAAATTCACAAAAAGGTACATGTACAAAATAAATATACTTGGTCTTTATCAGAGTAATGAATTACAGGAACATAGAGCTGGGCAAAAAAAAAAAAAAGTTCCACACAGATATATGTGTGGTGTGATCTCAGTCATACACAGAGCTGAACCCTACAAATGAACACCATATCATGGCCATGAACATACTGTCAAAGAACAACAACATATGGGTCATTGATGAATGCTGAACTCAAGGCCAAAATTCTGTATGGAGTGCAACTGGAAGGGGACAGGAGGAACTCAGTGGCATTTTATTTCTTATATATGAAAAATGAAGGAAACTAAACTCTCTAGCCTTGGGACATGTATGTGTGCCTTATTGCCCAAAGTGTGAGTGTGTTCAAAATCTTTCAGCCCTAGCTAGGAACTTGTTTTATGTTTTTCTTTTTTCTTTTTAAATTGAATTCTTTATTGGTACATTTTATATACAGCTCACAATCACACACAACATTGGGGAATTTGTACCAGTATATGATTTTCTGGATTTTTTGGAGATAAGGTTTCATTATGTAGTTCAGGCTGGCCTTGAACTCACAGTAATCCTCCTGCCTCAGCCTCCAGAGTGCTGGAATTATAGGCATGCCTGGCACCAAAAAGACCTTTAAATAAATTTTTTGTTCTCTGCTTCAAAAATCAGCAAGTGACAAGGATGAGAAGGAAGAATTTATAAGGTGGGAACACCATCAGGCCAGACTGAAGAGAGGAAGAGGTGTCTGCTCTGGGCAGGACTTTGAAAGTCAGAAAGTAACTTTGAAGGTGATCAGTAGCCCCTCAGCCTGAGGAGGGAGGTGAGCCCTTTGACATCATGGCGTATTTCCCAGGGTGGACACAGCACGCCCCACATATGCGTATCGAAGCCTCCTTTCCTCTGTGTTCTCTAGGTGTTGTCAAACAGAAGAACCAGGAGACATCACAGCAAGGCCAGAGTTCAACAGGCTTGGAGAGGGCTTCAGCGAGTCCCTGAGGAGGTCGTGCGGTGGCCCACTGTTAAGGCAGAGACCGTTCACAGGCCAAGCTTTGGCTGGGTGTAGGGTCCCAGCCCTGGGAACTGGCCTTGTGGCCCAGAGCCACAAGGGGCGTGAGGGGGCTGGAGGAGAGGAGAGCAGGAAGCCTAAGAAGCCAGGCCCAGAGCCAGAGAGAGACAGGCAGGAGCAGCCACCAATATGGATGGGTGAGGGAAAAGCCCTTGGAGACCTGTGGGAGAGTCAACAGGAATCACAATGGCAGGTCCCAGGCAGATGGAAACGATCTGGAGTTGTGCAAGGTTACAGGATTATGCAAGTGCTACAGGCTTCACTGACAAGAGCTGGACGATGGTGTCAGGCAGGCTAGGCCAGTGGGGCTTGTCGCCCTGTCTGTGCCTGAAAGAAACTAGGAAAGTGTCACTGTCTGCATGTGCAAAGTGAATGTGGTGCCCTACAGCCTCCTGGCTGCTCTGGTCTCCAGGAACTAGGGTGGCACCCAAGGTGAATGCCCAGTACAGCCCAATGCCAGGATCCATGTGATGCTTCTAAAGCAGGAAGTGTGAGGCCAGTGAACAGACAAGGCTGCAGGGAAGTGGAACTGAATGGACCTTCCCCAGCGCCACCTGGCTCCAGAAAGCTGCTGTTTGCTGGAACCAGTGGGAAAAGAGCCCTCACCATGGAGGCTGGAGGTGGGGCTACGAGGAGGGAAGGCAGGCAGTGGTACCTGACTTTAGGCTGTTCCCAGGCGGCACCCTCCCCAGCATACCCCATGAGGATACCTGGAACCTGCCCCACCTTTTTTCTTTCTTTCTTTTTTTGAGTCAAGCTCTTGCTATGTAGTTCAGGCTGACCTTCGACTATTAAACCAGGCTGGCCTTGAACTCACAGTGATTCTCCTGTCCCAGCCTTTCTAGTGCTGGGATTCCAGATGTAAACCACCGTGCCTGACCCTGGTGCCCCTTCCTTATGAGTCCCTGCTGTGGGACAAGGATGTCCTGCCCCCAGACCTGGTGAACAACTCAGGGTAGACATGGTCCTCAGGTCCTCAGCCTTTTGCCAGGGATCCACCTCAAGTTATCAATGTGTATACTAGTCAAGCTGCTTATCATGAACCCCAACAGGCACCAATGACTCACAGCCCTCATGAATGTGAACCTGCTTCACCACTTCAGCAGCCAGCACATGCTATTATAAAAATAATTAGAAAACAGCAAACCCTTGGACACTACAGTCACTGGAGTCTCTGATCAAAGACTTAGTTCCACAGATCTCTGATTTTAAAAAAATGTTTAAACTATAAACACCTCACTATGCAAGGACTAATTAGAAAGTAGACCCTGTAAGCTATACTGTAAAGTGTCATCCTAACAGGTGCGATCTGTGTTTGGAAAAACCTATTAAAATATGCCACATGAAAGGGCAGAGTGTAGCCCAGTGGCGGAGTCCTTGCCCAGCATGTACAAGACCCTCTGTTTGATCCCCAGCATTGCACAAAGTTTGATCAAAGCCCTTTCCTAGGAATTTACCCTAGATATACTTGTGGATCAAGATAAATCCAACTCTTCCCTCTACACCATGGTTTCTCAGTCTCAGTGGCCCTAACGTTCTGGTTTTGTGGGATGGTGGGATGATTAATTTTATGGATCAACTTGTGTGGGCCACAGGGTGTGCCAATTCCTTATCCAACATGATTCCAGCAGTGGTTATGAGGGTATTTATTTTTTTGTCCTCAAGCCTGGAAGCCAGGATCAAAACTGGGCTTTGGTGAGGACTGTTCTGCACAGATGGCGCTTTCCATGTGTCCTCAGCCTTTCCTATCAGCATAATCTTGTTCATGACATTCTTGCTCCATGAGAAAGCTCCCCTCTCCAAGAACCATGACCGTAGGAGGCAGGATTGCAACACTTGAATTTAGGGAGGATGCAAACATGTAGACCACAGCCCTGAGTCAAGCCAGCTGCAGCATTCATGCTTCCCGAAGCCAGCCAGCCCTCAGTCTGGAATGCAGTCAGCTGCCTTGGGCCCGCAGGCTTCTGCTTCTGCCTCACCACGTACATCCTGGGACTTTTCAGCTTCTGTCATCATGCAAGGACATTCCTTACAGGAAATCCTTATAACTAGGCCCTACATCCTTTTAAAAGTTTTGTAAGTACATCTTTGTAGTACATAGTGATTATGTCATCATGGGGGCTGGCACAGGTAAGTGACACATCTTAATTCTTTTTACTTCCCCTTCCCCTCCCTTTTTCCCTCTCCCTCCATCTCTGGATCCCTTCCCCACTTGCAAAAAAATCTGTCCTCTTGTTTCATATTATCCATCCTGCATTTTGCTCTTTAAATTATTTATACTTTTGGCTTGTCATGTAAGAGAAATCATGCAGTATTTAAATTTGTATGTCCAATTGATTTAACTTAACATTACCATCTCCAGGTACAGCTATGTTCCCACAAATGACAGATTTATCCTGCTTTATGGCATGGTAGTACGCCATTGAGTACAAAGGCCACATTTTACTTATCCATTCATTGAGTCCTATCTCCTAATAGCTTATTCAGCTATGAACTCATCAGTGGATTAAGCCATTAATGAGGTTACCACCCTTGTGATCTGATCATCTCTGTAGGCTGTGTCTCTGAATATTGCTGCATTGCAGATCAAGCCATCAACATATGAGTCTTTGAGGATGTTTTACTTTAAAACTAAAATAGCCAGGCAGCCTGGTTCTAAGGGTCTGTGCTGCGAAACTGCAGAGACATGGTAAATCTCTCTATTTTCCAGGAGAAAAGACAGGTTCAGAGTAGCTAGCAAGAACTAGAACCTGTGTCTCTCCTACTTTCACAGCTTGTGCTTCTGGCTGCCTTGACAACCCCTGAAGAGGAACAGCATTGTTTCTTTATCTCTGAGAACCAAGATATGTGGCTTGCAGGAGGCCAGCAAGACTTCATAGCTCAGGGATAAGGAAGATTCACTTTAAATCTGCATCTGCCACTTCACTCAAGATGTATTTGCTGTCATGGAAATCTAGTCTTGCTCTTCTGTGCTTCATTCTCCACACTGGTATTTCTTCAGGGAAGCTGTGAAGCCAGCCATAACCCCTGCAGCACTCTCCTTCCCACATCCCAAGAGAAGCCCATTGGCTGCCCTTTTCTTCATAAGACTGACTATACCAGTGGGGAACAAAGGAAGCCACACAGGAGGTGTTTGCTAGCACATTGCTCTCAAGCATGTCTTGACTTTCTGTTGGCCACCACCCACACCTCTCCATTTGGAAATGCACCTTTCACTTACTACGCTAGTTAGATAGTGCTCTATCACTGTGGAGAGATACCTGAGACGGTCAGCTTTTAAGGAGGAAAGGTTAAACTTGACTCACAGTTTCAGAGGTTTCAGTCCATGGTTCCTTGGCCTTGTTGCTTTGGGCCTGTGCTGGTTCAGTACATCACAGTGGAATTATGTGGCAGAGTAAACTGCTCACCTCAGGGCAGCAGCAAGGCAGAAAGACAGGAGGGAGACAGGGGCCCAGTATCTTTTCCAAGGAAGGTTGCCTTATGACCTAACTTCCTTCCACTGGGCTCCCTCCACATCACCCATCAGAACCACAGCTTGGCCACCATGTCTTCAACGTGGGCCTTTGGAGGGTATGCCAGATCCCAGCTACAGCATGGACACTGAGCTCAGATTTTCTGAGTTATACTGACTTCATCCCCACCTGGGGCACCTACCACGAGGCTGAGGTGATCACAGCATGTTCCCATGACAGTGACAGATATGTGGTTGCAGTCAACCCTCTTTGCATTTCTAGCAAGTCTTAATTCTGAGATTTTCATTTGAACTACCATAAAACAGAAAACATATGATTCCAGTAATAGTGGGCACTTTTTCATAAAGATCCTTCCATGTTGAGGTGGGAAATCATAATTTTCAACGAGCCATTTTTTTTGTCCAGTGGTACGGTCTAGGGACTGAACCTGCAGGACTGATTAGGGCACTTGGAATATGTGTGCTCCTCCCACATGGGCAGTACAAAGCATCTAGGAAAAGGCCATCCTTGGGCTTAAAGCTCACCTGTCTAAAACCAGAGTACTGTTGAGGTTCTTTTAGCCCACGACCTGTAATTCTGTGTAGCCTGGAAGCTTGCAGGGTCAGCAGAGGAGACATGGTGCTTGTTTCCAGCACTGGTTTCCTCTCAAGGTTTAGCAGTCATGGAATCCAGATGGAAATTATTCCACCCAGCTCCTACGGGAAACTTCTTTGGCCTCAGCCAAATCAGGCTTTGACTCCCTCTAACCACAGGGCACTCTGCACAAGGTATTCTTTGATCTTGGCAGACAGGTTACCTGAGAAAGTCCATTAGTGAAGCCAGGATTTTGCTCTGTGGGTGAATAAAGATCTTTCTGTCTTCCTGGTTGGTGTTCCAGTTTCCAACATGTCTAGTCTCAAGTAAAGCTATGTAGAAAGGAGCACAGAAAACTGAAGAACAGTAGGACCATGTGTGTTAGCTTTCCATTGCTGTAACAAAATATCTAAGATAATTAAACAGGTGTATTTTGTCCTAAGTTTTGGAAGTTTCAGTCCACGGTGAGGTGTTTCTTTGCTTTGGGCTCTGTTGCGGCAGCACCTTCTAGTACACAATGGAGCAAAACTTTTCACCTGAACAGTCAAGAAGCAAAGAGAAGGAAGAAGGGAATGGAGCCCAACAACCTGCTACAGGGGTGTGCGTATACTGACCAAAGACCCCTCCCAAGTTCTGCCACCTTCCAAGGGCTTCCCTTGGGTGCAAGCTTTTAGTACAAGGACCTTTAGGGGACACTAAGCCAAATCATAGCAGACTAGAAGCCTGTAGAGGCTGCTCTCAAAGCCAGACTGCCTTCTGAAGATTCAGACACATGCACAAATTTGTTTCTTTATTGTTTATGCCAGTTTTTCGTTTTAAGCAACTAAAAGTATCCTAACATGCATAGGTGGAAAAGAAATGTCTCAATCTCAAAGTCAAGTCAAGTATTTGAGGCAGGCTGGCGAGAACCAGTACTGCAGTTAGAATGGAAACAAGAAGGAAGCTTGATCCCCTGGTCTCCTCCTGAAGTATCTCCTTGCTGGGAATACAAGGCAATAACTTTGATTATGAAGAGCATGAGGCTGTAGCTCGGGGAAAAGATGTCAGTCAGTGCTGGTCTCTTCTCGAGGCTACAGCTTCAGAAGCCACTAAACTGAGAGATGAGTCTGAGAGGCACAGCCTGATGCTAGGAGCTGGAGGAGATTCTCAGGCCTGGTCCTAGTTTCACAGGAAAGCTACTGGCTTTAGTTACTTGCTTTGGATAATCAACAAAATAGGTAGTTTTGGGCCGGAGGGTTAGCTCAGTGGTTCCGGTGCCTGCCTTGCAAGCGCAAGGTACTGAGTTCGATCCCCGGTAACCACATATAATGCTGGGCATGGAGACACGCCCACCAACAATCAACACCGCATACCACAATGCGGGACGTGGTGGCTCAGGCCTGTAATCCCAGCACTCAGGAGGCAGAGACAAGAGGATTGCTGAGTTTGTGGCGGCTTGCCTGGGCACCATAGTGAGCTCAGGGCCAGCCTGAACTACAAAGCGAGACCCTGTCTCAAAAAGCAAAAAAAAAAAAAAGGTAGTTTCAATGCTTACTTTTGAAGTTCATAGGTTCTATAGCATACACATCCATTTAACCAAATAGCACTCCATTGTACAGACATGCCACATTATACTTATATATCCCATTGAGTTTTTCCATATTTTGGTCATTAGGAATAATAATGCCATAAGCATTTATGCCAAGTCTTTGAGTGTACATATACTTTTATTTCTCTTAGGTCGAATTCTAGGAGTGGAATTTCTGGATTTTAGAATGAGTTGTTTTGCCCTTTTGAAAATGGCCAAGCTATCCAGTTAAGGGATTGCACAAGTATATGTCTCGTCAGTGTTTTGGAAGGACTGCAGTTGCCTGCATCTCTGCCAGCAAGTAGTATCAGCCATTAATTTTAGCCAGTATTAAGCAGTGCCTGTGTAGTGAAAACTGCACTGTGGCTTTATTTTGTTTTTCCTAATAATTAATGATATTAAACATGCTTCTATATGCTTATTAGTATTCCATTTTCTGAGTGAAACTGTTCATGTATTGTGACCAATTTTAAGGTGGAGATGTCATCAGGAAGCCAGTTACTAACACACCAAGATTGTAATACCATGAAGAACCAGCCATCCTCTGCCTGGGCTGTGTCTTTAACAAAAGATTTCAAACAAGACACACAGGCCACCATATGGAGTACAAGGAGAGTTCGTTGCAAAATGAAAGATTTTCAATGGGGTGGGGAGGGAGAAGGAGAGGGAAGGGAGGGGAGGGGAGAGAAAGGGAGAGCAGGGGAGGGAGGGAGAGAGGGGCTCTCAAGCATGAAGGTAGGGAGTTCCCAGGTAGTAGCTGTGGTGAACATCTCAGTTTACATTTATATGATTAACTGGGCCTTTCAAGGAATATCCTATCTTTCTTGAGGTCATTGTTCTTTTACAAGGAAAATAGGGTATGCTGACCTAGTTTAAAAGAAAAAAGTTTATTCCATAGATGGATGTTTTCCTTGAATTTCCTGCAATCCTTCGCCCACGGTCTGGACTTCATACAGACCTAGGCCTTATCTGCAAGTTCAGAGGAGATTACAGTCTCTTGGGCTAAAGTTTGTAATCACAAGATTGTGTGGATTTTATCTATAGCTAGTAAATGGGACCAAAGGAAAAAAAGAAAGTCATATCTTCTTTGCTTCTCACGTTGTGCCCAGCCACGTGTCCCGGCTTGGTCTTTGCCTAACAGGTTGCTTGTAGAAATTAAATATATAAATGAACAAGAGACTGACCATCACAAAAGTGGGACTTTCACCCAGTACCTGCACAGGAAACCAACTCTTATCTATAGTAACCAGCCTAGTAAGGCAGCTTGCTACTGGGCAGATTTGTGGGAAATTGGGTGCTATCTCTATGACAGTCCAGGAGGCTAAACATTAACTTTTATAACAATTGTACCCAGTGGCCAGGACTTAATCAATAACTGACCATTTCTGTCTTTGTTTACAATCAGAGAAAGTCAAACGAGCTTTCCCAAGAAGTCCTATAGTGTAGTCAGCCACCTCCAGCTTCTCCTAGGGTAACAAGGTCCTCCAGTGCATATTGAAGCCCTCCCTGTCTCACAAGGAAGATTTCCTCTTCATCTGCTTGCCTTTAAATCTTGACCAAATACAAGTGACAATGGACTACACCTTGAGGGAGAGAGATTGGTGCAAACAACCTTCTCTAGTCTCATTTGGGTAGTGTATCAGTCACTTTTTTGTCACAAGGACAAAATAATGCCCGCCATTGAACAGAGGAGGAGGATATTGTTTTGATTCACAGTTTTAGTGGATTGAGTCCATAGTCTGTTGGTTCCAAGGCAGAAATGGCATGGTGGAAGGCATGGCAGAGGAATCTCCTTGATCCGTGGTAGCCAGGAAGCAGAGAGATAAGGGAAGAGCTCAGAACAAAAATATATTCTTCCAGGTCACATCCCTAGTTATCCGCATCCAACCAGGCCCCACTTCCTCAGAGATATTCAGCCACAAACCTAGCGGTGGATTAATCCACAGCTGAGGATAGCACCCCATGTTCAACAAGCATCTAAAAGCCCTGCCTCTGAACATATAAGACTTTTGTGGGACATTTAGATACACACAACATGTGTGTATTCATTGGCCTTCATTTATTTCAGGATTTATCTTCTTATTGAGTTAATATAGTTCTTTCTATATTTTGAGAACATTACTTATCAGATCTAAAATGGGCATTTTTCCCAGTTAAGTGACTTGACTTCATCTTCTCAATGGATTCTTTTGAATTATAACATTGTAAATTTTAACGAAGCAAACTGAATAGTTTTCCTTTATAGATCATCTTTTTCATCTCATGACTAAAAATAATCAACATGACCCTAAGGGTGAGAAATTTCTTCCTAGGTTTTATTCTGGAACTTTACTAGTTTTAGACATTTACTTCCATTGTGACATGACAGCATATTTCATATGATTTATGTTCTTTTTGTTTTTTGAGACAGGGTCTCGCTTTGTAGTTCAGGCTGGCCCTGAGCTCACTATGTAGCCCAGGCAAGCCTTTAACTCAGTAATCCTCCTGCCTCTGCCTCCTGAGTGCTGGGATTACAGGCATGAGCCACCACTCCCGGCATGATTTATGTTCTTTTAAGTTTGTGAAGATCCTGATCCCAGAATATGACGTACCTTAATAATTGTTCTGTGTGAGAGTGAACATTCTGTTGCTGTGAGGTGAAGTATTCCATAGAGATGAATCAGATCCAATTTATGATGGAACTGTTTAACTAATCTATGTAGATTAATTTTGTGTTAATTGGGCTGAATTACGGTGCCCAAATAACGTAGTCAAACATCATTCTAGATGTTTCTAGCAGGGCATTTGGATAAGATTAACACTGAGTGGATTCTGAATCACTCTAAATTTCTCAGTCCCTGGTGATCTTTATTTCACTCTCTTTAAAAGAATTTTTCTGTTCTATTTCCATATATAATTTGTCTTTGTATCTAGATTACTTCATTTAACAAAATTCATTCAAGGTTCATCCATGTTTTGGCATGTGTCAGAATTTCATTCCTTGTAATGACTGAATACTACTAAATTACATATATATATATATAAATTTTTAAAAATTTATTCATCTGTTGACAGATATTGATGTACTGTTTGGGTTGAGTCCCTGCTTTCATTTCTTTGAGGTATATACTTAGAAATGGAATTGCCAGGTCATATGGCAATGTGTGTGTGTGTGTGTGTGTGTGTGTGTGTGTGTGACCAGTAATTGGACCCAGTGCCTTTGCAGTGAGCTATGTCCCCAGTCCTTCTTTTCTTTTCTTTTTTTGAGACAGGGTCTTGCTTTGTAGTTCAGGCTGGCCCTGAGCTCACTCTGTAGCCCAGGCAAGCTTCGAACTCTGCAATCCTCCTGTCTCTGCCTCCTGAGTACTGGGATTACAGGCGTGAGCCACCACGCCCAGCCCCAGTCCTTTTCATTTTGAGACATTTTCACTAAGTTGCAAAGTTGCCAGGCTGGCAGTGTACCATCATGACTGGCTTCTATTTTTTAACGTTTTTGGGCTGAGATTTAGCTGAGTGGTTCTGGTGCCTGCCTTGTAAGTACAAGGTACTGAGTTCAATCCTTTGTACAAAATACACACACACACACACACAATTCTTTAACTTTTTGAGAAATTGCCAAATTGTTCTCCAGAGCAGTTGTGCCACCTAACATTCCATAAGCAGTATTCAAGAATTCCAACTTCTCCACGTCCTTGCCAACATATATTGTTTTAAAAATAGGGCTGGAGACTTAGCTCAGCGGTTCCGGCTCCTGCCTCGCAAACGCAAGGTCCTGAGTTCGATCTCAGTGACCACATACAATGCTGGGCGTGGTGACTCACGCCCACCAGCAATCAATACCACATACCACAGTGCTGGCTGTGGTGGCTCACGCCTATAATGCCAGCACTGGGAAGGCAGAGGCAGGAGGATTGCTGAGTTGAGGCTTGCCTGGGCTACATAGTGAGCTCAGGGCCAGCCTGAACTACAAAGCGAGACCCTGTCTCAAAAAAAAATAAAATAAAATAAAATAAAAATAAAAATAAAAATCTCCTAATGGGTTTGAAGTGTATCCTTTCACTTTATATTTGTGTCTTTATATTTAAGAGGATATCTTATAGACATACTGTTAGGTCTTTTTAAATTGCTTTTAATATGCTCTGGCAGGATTTTTTTTAGTTGATATACTTAGATCATTCATATTTAAAGCAATTATTGATATAGATACATGATATGTCATATTTCTTTTTCCTTGTAATTACCATTGTTTTATGTTTTATTGCCTTTTACTCTCCCATGATCTCTCTGCTTTTAATTAGTACTTTACATACTTTCTCTTCTGTCTTAATATAAAATTTGTATTCTTTCAAAACAACCTGAACACCAATACACCACATTAAAGACTTACACCACTTTCCTTCTCTCTGAAGGACTTTTAACATTCTTGCAAGGAAGGCCTGGTGACAAATTCCTTAAATTGCTGTTTATCTGTGAAGATCTTTGTTCATCTTTAACATTTTTTGCTTGTTTGTCTGTTGAGACAAGGTGTCCTTATATAGTTTAGACTGAAACTCACTCTGTAGCCTAGGTTGGCTTAGAATTCAGTGATTCTCCTGCCTTAGCTTCCTGAGAGCTGGGGTTACAGTGTGCTTCACCATGCCCAATTTATTTTTCTTTTTTTTTTTTTTTTTGAGACAGGGTCTTGCTTTTAGTTCAGGCTGGCCCTGAGCTCACTATGTAGCCCAGGCAAGCCTCAAACTCAGCAATCCTCCTGCTTCTGCCTTCTGAGTGCTGGGATTACAGGTGTGAGTCACCTCACCCAGCATTGTGGGGTGTGGTACTAATTGCTGGTGGGCGTGAGTCACCATTCCTGGTCCAATATCATAGCACTGTATGTGGTTACTGGATCACACCAGGGATCTTGTGCTTGCTAGGCAGGAGGTGGAACCACTGAGCTAAATCTCCGGCCCTATTTTTCACTTTTGAAGGATAATTTCACTTGATTTGAAATTTTAGATTGGTGGTTTGTTTTCCTTCCTCTGAAAACTTTATTTCATTCTACTTTCTTCTTGTTTTCATGCTTTGAAATTCTGGTAAGACCTTTTCCTCTTTCCTTCTTTCTCTTTCTTTCCTTCTTTCTTTCTCTTTTTCTTCCTCCCTTCCTTCTCTTACTTTTCTTTTCTTTTTTTGAGACAGGGTCTTGCTATGCAGTTTAGGCTGGCCTCAAACTCACAGCAATCATCCAGTCTCAGCCTCCTGAGTCCTGGGATTATAGGAATGTGCCACCACACCTGACTTCCTCTCTGGATTAAAAATTTTCTCTTATCTTTGGTTCTCTGCAGTTTGAATATGATACATGCGGAGCAAGTTTTTGATATTTATCTTTGTGATCTCTGAGATTTTTAGATCTGTAGTTAAGAATGTTATTTTTTGAAAATTCTCATTTTTTTTTTTTTTTTGAGATAGGGTCTCACATTGTAGTTCAGGCTGGCCCTGAGGTCACTATGTAGCTCAGGCAAGCCTTGAACTCAGCAATCCTCCTGCCTTTGCCACCCGAGTGCTGGGATTACAGGTGTGAGCCATAATGCCAGTGCTGCGGTGTGTGGTACTGATTGCTGGTGGGTGTGAGTCACCAAGCTCTGTATTGTTATATGCGGTTACCAGGGATTGAACCAGGGACCTTGTGCTTGCTAGGCAGGCGCTGGAAAAGTGAGCTCAATTTCCAGCCCTCTCGTTCATTATTACTTCAAATAGTTCTGTTTATTTTTCTTTCTTCTTCTGATACTCCCATCATACATATGGAACACTTCTTGCAGTTGCACCACAGCCTTTGGCTATTTTCCTTCGCTTTTTTTTTTATTCCTTTTTCTCACTGCTTTTCAGAGTAGGAAGTTTACATTGACATCTTCAAGCCCACTGATTCTTTCCTTGGCTGTGCCCAGTCCACTACCAGGTCCATCAAACATATTATTTGCTACTGTTCTAGGGTTTTGATTTATATCATTTCTCTTTGAGTTTCCATCTCTCTGGTTACATTATCCACCTGTTCTTCATGGTCTCTACCTTCTCCCTTAGAGTTCTTTGCATAGTAATCATAGTTACTGTAGTAATCACAGCTATGGGCCTGATAACTCCAATATCCTGCCTTTTCTGAGTCTGCCTTTGATGTTTCTTTGGTCTCTTCACACTGTATTTATTGCCCTTTAAGGTATAACTTTTAAATTTTTGTTGAAAGCTAAACATGATGTAACAAGGAAAAGGAAGTAATGTAAATTGGCTACTAGAATGTGAAGTCTTTATTTATCTGGCTAACAGACTATTTGGTACAGCTATAGGCATGAAAGGCTAAATTTCCTTTCATACTATTATTTTTATGTTCCCTGTTTCTGAACTTCTTGGAAACGTGTGTGTGTGTGTGTGTGTGTGTGTGTGTGTGTGTGCGCAAATGCTGCTAATAAAAGTTGGGGCCTTGTGCATGCTAAATAAGGGCTCTGCCACTGAGCTGCACCTCTACCCCTCTACGGATTTCTTACATGGGATCTTAGCTTTGCAGTGCTTTCCACTATAATCTTGTCACTACACAGATGCCCAAATGATATGGTAATAGTGTCAGTGGTGGATCTTACTCTATAATCCCATGATTATGTCAGCCTTTAGTGAGCCTGTGACCTTCACAAGTGCTTCTTAGCTCTCTTCCTTCCTTAGAAGACACAGGAATGTTAGCTGGGAATGATCATGCCGAGTCTCATTCTTTTTTTTTTTTTTTTTTTGCTTTTTGAGACAGGGTCTTGCTTTGTAGTTCAGGCTGGCCCTGAGCTCACTATGGTGCCCAGGCAAGCCGCCGCGAACTCAGCAATCCTCCTGTCCCTGCCTCCCGAGTGCTGGGATTACAGGCGTGAGCCACCACGTCCGGCATTGTGGTATGTGGTGTTGATTGTTGGTGGACGTGTCTCCACACCCAGCATTATATGTGGTTACCGGGGATCGAACTCAGGACCTTGCGCTTGCGAGGCAGGCGCCGGAACCACTGAGCTAACCCTCCGGCCCCCCGAGTCTCATTCTTTAAAGCAACAGTATTAAGATTTGGGGCCTGGTGAACCCAATTACAGGGCTAGAGATAGCCTGCTAGAGCCTTATTTGCTTTTCTATCCCTTCCTCCCTGTGGGAACACAATGTTTATTGACTCTGGAAGACCCGGCATAATGGAAAAAGACATCATGAATAAGAAACACGTTCCATTTTTTTCATATTTTTCTTTTAGATATTGGAGATCCAACTCAGTACCTTGCACTTGCAAGGCAGGAGCAGAGCCGCTGAGCTAAATCCTCAGACCCAGAGACACCATTAGACCCAGAACCTGATGATACTTCTGTCTTGGACTTCACAGATCCAAAACTATGAGAAATAAATTTGTTCTTTATAATTACCAGTCTCAAATATTTTATTGAAGCACAACAATCAGACTGATACTTGGGGGACCTTGTGCTTGCTAGGCAGGTGCCGGAACCGCTGAGATAAATCTCCAGCTCTGCTTTTTGTGATTTTAAATGAACATTTTATATATTTCAGTCCATTTGGTCTGCTATAATGAAAATACCACTGACTGGGAGGCTTAAACAGTAGAAATTTCTTTTTCATAGTTCTGGAGGCTGGGACTACATCAACATGTTTGTAGACATGGTGTGTTATAAGGACCCACTTCTTGGTTCATATACAACTGCAGTTTCACATGTAGAGTGAAATGTGATATATTCATATTTTCATTCCCTCTCTTTATAACCCTAACCACTAGGAACTGACCTCAGGGGCATTCTGTCACTGACGTACATTCCTAGACCTTTTAAAAATTTCTGAGAGAAGGTCTTGCTCCCCTCCTGCAACCCTCCTGCCTCAGCCTCTTGAGTATCTGGAATCTCTTGTATAAGGGTGCTTTTCCAACTGTGAGGGCTGCATTCTCACAACTTAATCACCTTCCAAAGATTTCCACTTTCCTATATCATCCCCTTGAATGCTAATATTAAATCTATAGACTCAAGAATAATCTGTAGGCATACACCTACAATCCCAGCACTCGACAGACTAAGGCAAGAGGATTGCTGTGAGACTGAGGTGAGCCTGAACTAGAGTGAGTTCAAGGCCAGCCTGAATTATAGTGAGACACTGGAGAAAGAGAGGGAAGGAGGGAGATGCTTGTATTCTCTGGGCTCATTAGGGTGACAGTACCATCTTCAGAACACACCCTGCTGGAGGTGACTCCCCTCCAGCACAGTGGTTCTCTACAGCGGCCCCACCTCCACAAAGCTCTACGCCTAGGCCAGGAACCTAAGGTTTAACTGGAATCAAGCCCTAATGGGTCTCTCTGGGGTCGTATGGGCAGACCCCTGCTTATGGCTTCACTCATGGCCCACTTTTTTTTTTTGAGACAGGGTCTCACTTTGTAGTTCAGGCTGGCCTTGAGCTCTCTATGCAACCCAGGCAAACCTCAAACTCAGCAATCCTCCTGCCTCTGCCTCCCGAGTGCTGGGATTACAGGCATGAGCCACCGTGCCCAGCTCATGGCCCATTCTTACAGCAATCTTTTGCCTGGGCCTCATGATCTCTGCTGCACTCTTTGAATTTTTGGTGAAGGCAACTACTCACCCACAGCTTTGAACTCTCGGCCTGTGGTAGAGGGGGCTGCTCCTGTGATCTCCAAAGTACTTTTAGGGTCATTTTCCCACTGCCTTGGAAAACACGCTCTGGCAGACTAACCTGCTCTTTTGGTAAATGGTATCCAGTTCCCACTGAGTTGCTTGATCTATGTTAATCACCTCACCAAAGGATAACTCGGTGACTCAGGCCAAATAGGCCTCATCTTTTCCAACATGGACAGGAAAAGTTAGGTTAGATTTCAGCTCTCTTCCATTTGTGTGATATTTCTGATTATTAGAAAATGTACTGTTTAATTTCCACATATTTTTAATCTTCCATATTGCAGTATTATTTCTGATTTTATTCCACTGTCATTGGACAACATAACTTGCATGATTCCAATCTTAAATTGATGGAAATTTCTTCTGTGGTTTAATGTATGTTCTGTCTCAGAGAATAGTACATATTCACTTAGTAATAATGAGCATTTTGCTTCTATTGTTGGGAGCTTCATAGCTGGTAGTGACAGAGCTGTGTTTACTGTGTGCAAATTTGCCCTGTACACTAAGATATGTGTACTTTCCTGGGTGCAAATTATACTTCAGCAAGAAGTTGATTTAAAATTTTACTTCCTGCAGGACAAAGGCCCTGCCCTGGCCTGTGCCCAAGGCTTTGGTAATAATGACAACGATGTCAGCCAGAACCACATTACTAACAATCATTTATTGAACATCTGGTGTATGCCAGATTATCAAGGGCTTGATAAAGCTTCAGTGACTTCTAAGAGGAACTGCTGCCTTTAACTTACAGAGAGGGTACATCAGCCAAGGTAGCCAGGTACCAACTGGCAATCCAACCACTCAGTGTGGTCCAGCTACCAAGCCTGAGCTATTGTTTTCAGCCCTAGTAACCTGCCAGGAGTTGGGATAAGATTCTTACAGGGAGATGAAGATGGGAGGGAGAGGAGACCATCCCCTCTCAGACAGCATGGCTGCCTCCTCCTACAGGGTGCTGGGCCTCCACCTTCAGAGGCTGTTCTCCACCTTGAAATGTAAGATCCAGAACAGGGTCATTTAAAGACCCAAAATGCGAGTGGTGCAAGCAAGCTCAGCCTCTGGATGCTTATGTGGATCACTTAGCCCGAAGAGCACAAGTGGGCCAGGCTATAGCTGGCCACACATATAAGGGAAAGCAGAGTTCCTCATGGGCCTCTGCTGTTCCATGTGGCCACACTTTTTAGGGGTCTCTCTCCAGATCAGTCTAGAGCGCTTTCTTCATCCTTTTCCTGGGACTCTGGGACAATAGCTCTTTTTTTTTTTTTTTTTTAAGACAGTCTTGCTGTGTAGTTCAGGCGGGGCCTTGAATTCACTATGCAACCCAGACTAGCCTTGAACTTGCAGTGATCCTGTCTCAGCCTCCCAGATGCCAGGATTACAGGCATGCACCATCACTCCCAGCTAACAGCCTCCTTATTCAACCAAAAAAAAAAAAAATGACGCAGACTAAAAACAGGTCAGGGCAGCTGCCACTAAAGAGGGATGGGATTGTTAGTGGAAGGACACTTCTAAGAAGTGAAACCTCAGTGGAGGGAGGACCCTGGCCTGAGACATCTCTAGAGGGAAATCCTGGGTGGGTAAGCTGTCAAAAGCTGGACAGGAACCTACTGTATATTTTCTCATACCCATGAACAATCATTTCAATTTGCCCAGTGTGTCTTGGTACACATGCCTACAATGTTATAGATATTTGTGTTGATAAACAGGTAAGTCTTGTACCCTGCAATCTATTCACTCCTGGGTTCAAGGAACAGGAGTTTGGCCACCATAAGATGCCATGCTGCCAAACTACTGCTTCCAAGTCAGGACAGCATAAGCCACTTGTGGTTTTAATCCATGTAAGCACAAGGTAGTCTGATCATTTAGCTGCAAGGTACTCAGACCTGTGTGGGAACTGGGGTGTGGCCCATGCATCTCCTTCCCTCACCTCAGGATGCCTCTGGGTCCTCCCATCAGAGGGACCCAAAGAATGGTGCACCACTGGCACCAGTCATCTACACCCAGAGTCAAAGCAACCAGAGAGAGCAAGCCGTGTGCTTTGTCTTTTTATTACTTTTTATTTATTGGTCCTACCAACGAGACTCTTTACCCAGGCCCACTGTTCCTATGTATGCTGGCTTTGTAGACATTCACGACACATGTCTGTGTCTTGAGAATCTCAATTATTTTTCCTTCCTATTCCTTTCCATGCTGTGCCTTATTTTCTCAGAAACTGAAGGCATTTGCTTATTATTAATTTTTTGTTTGGGTCTGTGTAAAGGTTCCTTGGCAGGAGAACATGCATATGACTTAAAATAAAGACCAACATTCTGACACTAAGGTAATGCACAAAAAAAATACAGTACATAGACATTGCAAATAAATACCCCATACAGATGAAGTTATCTCAAATGTAACAATATTTTTTATGAATCAACACTGTAACAGAAGGTCAAAACAGGAGTCCCAACAATTAGGAGCAAGAAATGTTCATTCCAGGAAACAGAATTCTTCAATTCTTATAATTCATATTTCATAATTTGTCCCTTTTTTTTTTGGAGGACAGAGAACGGCTTTTCTTCCTCCACTAGTACCAATTTGACCACTCCTATGAACGTCACTCAGCAAACAGAACAGGATGCAGACCTGGTTTGCTAAGGAGCTTAATGAGTTCTGTTTCCTGAAATTAACAGTGATTAGTTACACCAAGCAAGAGAAGATATAATATCTTGGTTTCACATTTGCAAAGAATACTATGGCTAACCATCATCCCCCACTCACATGTCAACTGACCAAGCCAGCTCTGACGCTCTTGGCTCTTCACAAACGTGGTGTTCGTACAGCTTGCTTAGCTTGTCCTAGTAAGTCCATTTGGTTCCCAAAGCACACTCAAGGTTTTGTGTTTGTTTTTGTTTTTCAAAGCCCCTGAATTTGCAAGTAAAGAATCACTGACTAACAGAATTTTGCACAATTCCTGTTTTCTTTCCCTCAATGAAGATGCCCAGGTACAGGTGTGAGGTGAGTGCCTCCCCCACCTGTTGGTCCACATGGCCTTCAGCATTCCCAACTAGCTTTTCACTGCCCATTTAGAGAAACGACTTTGCTGGGACACCTCCCTTAACTGATGAAGGCACTACTGGCAATGATTACTAACAAAAAGGCGTTGAAATAGAACACCCTAAAAATCGACAACTGTAGAATTTTCTAAGTGTACCATAATTTGGCACAACAACCAGAGTAACAAAACAATTCCAATTTGGAATTTCACTGGTACAGTTGTATAAAATTCTGTTAATCAGTCATGCTTCACAATGTCCTAAAACCCAGAAAATTCTGGAATTTGTAGGTAATACTACTTATTCAATAATTTATCTTTTTTTAAGTGCCTGTTACTATTTTAACCAGAGCAAAGGTCAAGTTTTCTTCTTGTTACATTGAACTATTCCTAAGAATAATAATAATACAATATGAAAAACCCCAGAATTGGAATACCCTGGATTTCTTAATGAACATGGCATTTAAAATCTGTTAATTTCAAACATGAACCATAATGCCGTATAATCTAAAAGGCTGCTGAACCACAGCATGGATATACTTAGCTGAGCTCCTCACTGTGCCAAAGCCTCACCTCCAGTCTAGAGCTACACACTACGGAGCACACAGCCCTGACTTGTGCTGATGCCAGATCAACACATCAAAGCTAAGACGGACAGCTACAGGACCACAAGCACAGACCACGGCATCTGAGACCGTCTCTAAAAGAGAAACTGAGGAAGCAAATATAATATCAAAATATCAAAAGTGCACAGGTTGATCGGATAAAAAAAGGAATATGTGTAATAAGGAGACCCCTGTGGTGAGTGTTCCAGCGGGCTCCTAGCGAGCCTGGTGGTGGCTGGGAAGCGGTTCTTCGGCCCTACAGAGGCCTTTCCAAGCAGCAGCTCACGGCATTCTCAGTATTAAAGCCTTTTCTCCTCCCATAAAAAAACGGGGAATGCTATTATGAAAAGAACTGCAGTGGCATATCCAAAACATTTCTAAGTGACTTTTAGGTTACCCTTCCTTTCACTGCATGGGTCACGGGAGGGAAGGGAGGGACTGCAGTGACAGGGCCGGGTGGCCACATCCTCCCAGCAGCTACTCTACAGCTGAAAATGGGAGAAAATAAGACAGGGTTAGAAACAGGCCACATGTCGCCCCCTGCTCACTTGACAACTAAGTTCTCATTGTGCTAGGAATGTGCGAGCCTGTTAGTTGGCAGAGGGACCTGCATTTGTGTTAGGGGGGGCCAGTAGCTCTGAGGGACCGCAAAGCCCCTTACAAGTACAAGAGAAGCTGCATGCTGGCCTGGTGAAGAGAAAGCAAGGCAGAGGGAGTGGACATGCAGACGGCCATCCCCAGGATGGATGTGCAAGGCACACCCAGGCCCTGTCCTGCTTTCCTACTGTTCTGTACCATGCACTACCTATGGAAAGAGTGGGAAAGACAGCTGGGTATGGGAAAACATGACCCTTTGTGGCGTTACAGTGCCAGTGGACTTTCTACAGGGAGTCAGGTGAGCAGACAGCAGCCTCAGGCTGGCTGTCCCTAGGAATCAGGAGAGAAATACTGAGTAGAGTTCTGCTTCCGCACATGTGAACTCAGATGCCTAATGCCAAAGCTGTGGTATGGATGAAGCCTCTGAGAAACATGGGAGCCCTTGGCTGACTTTCTCTTTCTGTTGCCACCCCAAAATTGCACTACAGAACCACCTGTATCCTGCTAGCCCTGAGAACCAGGCCTGGCCCTGGCCATGCCTTCCCAGTATGGGAACAGCTCTGCTACCACTGTGGGTGTCCAGCAATTCAGCCAAGCCTATTGGCCACTCAGACTTCAGGCTGTGGTTCTCCAAGACCTACTTCTTCAGGTTTAAGCCCCTTGAAAGGAAGGCCTGAAAACAGATGGCTAGGTTACCCACATACAAAAGGACGAGCTTCACACTGAGGACCAGGGTCTGGCCAGGCACTTGGAACACTTTTCTCATTAAAAAAAGGAAGCCCTTGGTCTCAGGCCCTCCCAATTTGTCACCTTACAGGCCAGCACACAGATCTCAGAAACGTGACCCTGGGGTGCTGTTCTCCAGGACTATGGACAGCTGTATATGAGTCTCATTTGCAAAACGCAGAAGCTCAAGCTATTCTCTAGGTTTAGTGATGAAATTCTGCAATTTTGTCCTGAATGTGACTTATAGAGAGATCCTGCAAAGTAAAACATATCTCTTTCCATAGAACTCAGCCAACCACAGAGCCATACTCTGAGACTCGACCTGGGGTGCATGCTGGAACCTTCTAAAACTGCTTGCAGTTGCTGACATTAGACACATACAAGGAACATGCAACTTTCAACTCAGGTCCTGGACTTCTGTGGGAGCTGAGGGAGTGGGACCAGGGTTCTTTCCCTAACATGCCTGGGGCCCTGGGAGACACTTTCATATATCTCTCTTCCAACAAGGGTATATACCTCCATCCCACCTCTGACCCTAAGACAGCAGTGACACACACTCACGGGAGTGTCCTGGCGATAGCCATGCCCCATGTTGTTGCTAGAATCCTGCCCTCTGTGCATTAGTCACGTTAAGACTGGCCTAGCACCACTGTCCCACCGCTGCTGGGTTAGTTGAGGTGAAGCGGACGTTAGCTGCAGCGTGCGGCACCCCACAACCCTAATCACAGTAAATGCTGTGTTTCTCGCTGCAGAACACCTGGTTGGCGAGCCCAGTGCCCTCGGCCCTGTCGCTGGCACAGGCACAGGTGTGACTTACGCTCGGGGTGGCTGGCTTGGCCTTAGGGGCAGCTTTGGTGCGGCCCCGTCGGGTTTGCTCATGGTCCAGCTCAAGCAGCTCCAGCCGCTGGGTCAGGGCCAGCTTCTGCTGGATGGCCATGCGCAGCAGGGAGTTAAGTGTCTTCTTCTCATCTTCAGCAGCTGCCAGCTGCCGCTGCATCTCATCCAGCTGTGTGATGTATTCGTCACACCTGTGGGGACCAGGAGTATAAGTGAAGGGCCAGGCAGGGGACACCCACCCAGGACTGTGCCTCCACAAGGTGCCGGGGTTGAGGCCAAGGTCAAGGGAGGCCTGTGGTCATTTCTTTTAGCAAGGCTTCTTCAGATAAAAGCCCTGATGACGGCCAGAGGGTCCCTCGGCACCTTAGTCAGCCGGCCCTGTGTTGATCTGGTGGGGGCTCTGCTTGTCAGCTAGAAGTGTTTCCTAAAGATGTTATGCCTCTCAGCAGTCTGCCCTCTGGTGGGGCGGCCTCCCCACTCTAAGGCCATGAGGAAGGTCAGGCACTGAGCCAGGGAAGACAGGGCTTGTGTGCATGTGAGCATAGATTATTGTGTGCACTCTGAGCAACAGCCTTGGCCTCTGCCTGCTCGGACTTGGCTACCCCAGCCAAGTGTGGAGCTGGGGAGGACAAATGCCTGCTCTGCCCTGTTCCCTGCATCCCCCTCCTACTGGTCTCATCTGTCTGACCAGGACCTGCTGCAAACAGATTGCACAGGCAAATCTCAGGGATTGGGCAATGAGTGGTTGCCACTCCCTATCAATGGCCCGCCCCACCTGTGCCCACCCCTGTGAAGTGGTCTCCGGAGACTCAAAGACAGGCACTGTGCTGTCTACCTCATGGGTTTGAAACACTGCCTCTTACAATCCAGGAAAAGAGAAAGCTTCCACAGAAAGCCCCAAACTACTCGTCTCTGCCTACAGTGGCAGGGCTTCCCTGCAGGGACATCAGTCCTGGCCTGGTTCCATCCTGCTCACCTCAGAGCTTAAGCGTCCTCAGCCACCACAGCAAATGGCTAGGTCGACAGGTTCTGCGATGTGCAGAGGACATGGACAATTCCAGGGCTGTAACAACACCCTCCAGCAGGTGGCACTACCTGCCTTTGGAGTGTGAAAGACAGGGGCTTTGCTCCCTCATCTGGGGTCTGACCTTCCTGAGCGTAGGAGGATGGAAACACAACTGCTCCCTTCCTAAGCTTAAAGCCCCTCCTCTCACTTCCGTGGCAGGCAAAGTGGGTGGTGGATGGTAGGGTGCAGACTGGTGCAGAGGGATGACCCACTAGCTGGGAGATGAACCTTGCCCCAACTCCAGACCTACTGCATGTATGTGCCTCATGGTCTGTCTCAGGCTGTCACTCACTGGACAGAAGCCTGCCCTCACAAACACTGGACTCCACCTATCCCCAAAGTTCAATGCTCTCAGCCCCTCTGCCTTTCAGCCTCATGTATACAATGAGACAAACGGGACTACAGGCTTTCATTAACACTAAAACAGAAACAGCCTACAGAACCATGCTCTCCAGGGGTGGGTCTGGCAGACACAGGAGCAGGAAGGATGGCACACCCTCTGACCAACATTAGTACACACAGCACCTGCTAGGCACAGACTGCATTAGGGGAACCTGCCCACGTGACACACAGGACCAACCTGTCCTGGGTGCAGCTGGGAATGTTGATCTGACGTAGTCCTGGTTACCTCTTTGCCCTGCCTTGTTACCCACCTAAGCCCCTGTGCCAGGGACCAGCTTGTGCTTGTGCTTTCCAAACCTTGAGCCGTGTAGGCCCCTGATGGAGCTGGACACAGGCCCGGACACAGCAGGGCTGCAGGCCTCAAGCAGAGGCTGCAGAAGAGGAAGGGTCACAGGTGGAGCTGTTACCTGGTGGCGAACATGGCACGCAGAGAGGAAAAGGTGGCCGCATCCTCTTTGAGGGCCTTGAGTTCATTGCGCAGCTTCATCATGGTCTCAGTCACCATGGCCTTCTCATTCTCATACTTGCTCTTCAAGTTGGCGAGGGCCACTTCAGCCGTCTAGGGCAGACAGGTTCACATTGTAAAGTCATCCTAGAGCCACTCTGAGATCACGGACACCCTAGGTCTGAGGTTGTCTGGGAAGTCAGGCTGCCTCAGTAAATCTTACCTACTACTGATACTGACCATAAAGGATGAAGTACCCTCAAACCACTCCTGGGGACACTCATACAGCCCGACACTCTTCCAGGGTATTCAGGCCGCAATTCTCCCATTTTTACTTTGGCACTAGAAGCTGGCATGAGGTAGGTCCCAGAATGCTTCCTGCTCGAGCCCTCCCACCCACTCTGCCCTCCTGGCTGACAGTCTTTGGTGGGGAGTCCTGGGGGGGAAGGGCTCAAGCTGACGTGAATCAGCTCCACCTGGGAAGCTGTGAGGGACGGAGACCAAGGGTGAGAGGTGCCCACCAGGCCAGCTCACCTGCTTGTTGGCCTTGAGCACAGTGCGCAGTGTGGTGATCTGCTCCCGCTTGGTGCTCAGCAGTGACTTCAGCTTGAGGATCTCTTCCATGAGCACCTCCTTATCCTTGTCCACAGCTGGGCCCAGCTCCTGAGAGGCGATGCGCTGCCGGGAGAGCTCCGTTGTGCGGTCCACGGCCGCCTGCAAGTGCTTGATCTGGTCACGGATGATGGCGATCAGGTTGTAGATATTCATGGGCTCCCGGCGGGGGTCACTCAGGGGTGACGGTAGCGAAGAGCTGGGGGACGGGCTGCTGTCCCCAGCTAAACTATCTGGACGGCCAGCATCTGGGGCCAGCAGCCCCTTGGGCAAGAGAATGGGTGAGCGGCGCCCACGGCCCTCAGGACTGGTGCGGCCGCCCGGGCTGGTGCGGCCTGCCCCACCCTGGCCCTCTCGGTAGTAGTCCAGCATGACACGGTTGGGCGTCTCGTTGTTGCACATACACACGTGGTGGTAGAGGTTGGCCAGCTCCTCGCTGAAGGTCACTAACTCATCTTGCGCCACACTCAGGCTGCCCTGGGTCTCACCAGCGACATCACTCACCTTCTTCAGCTCCTTCTGCAGCTGGGCCAGCAGCTCACGATCCTGGCAGCTTGTCTTTTCTAGCAGGGACACCTTCTCGGAGAGCGCCTGAGCCTCAGCCTCGTAACGCCCCTTCTCCTCTGCGTACTGAGCCTCCTGAGCTTCGTGTGTACTACGCAGTGCCTTGAGCTGCTCCCGGAGCTCACCAGCCTCAGTCACAGCCACGTGGTACTTGCAGGCTAGGATTTCAGGCCCGTTGATATCCACTTCGTAGTAGTCACCATCTTCATGACTGTCACGGTCCTTCTCATTGTCCAGGGCTGTCTGCCGCTCTTTGCCAGCCTGCAGGCGCCGCAAGGCATTCAGGTTCTCTGTCAGACGGCTCACTTTTTCATCCTGCTCCAACAGGGTGCCCCGAGCCTGTTCCAGCTGCTTCTGTGTGTCCTGCAAGGTTGTCAGTAAGCCCACCTTCTCCCGCTCCATCTGCAAAGGCACAGAAACAGGACAGCTAAGCAGCAGGCTCAACAGGACCTCCAGGATGGCCCACCAATGGGTCTCCTGACAGCACTGTCAGTGGTATGCAGGGTACAGGTGCTCTGGGGAAAATCCACACAGGACATTTGGAAACCTGACCATCAACAGCGAGGGCCACTCATGAGGGCCCTGTCTCCACTCTGGTGGTAAGACAGCTGCACTGGGAGTGGTGTTCTGGGTGGGCAGGGCAGGTTGGAGGGGACCTTCATGTCCCCAGCTCTCTGCTGTGGAACATAACTCTCTGCCGCACTCCTGCTAGTGCTGTGGAGGGCACTTGATTTGCTAGACTGAGGGTGACCAATCTCCCTGGCAGTAAGTCCAGGCAAGGCCCTGCCATCATGCTAACTGTGGCCTGGGAGGTGTCACACACAGGGGCACCACCAAATCACTTAACCCTGACAGTGTGGTAATGGGAAGCCACATAGGTACCATGGAGCCAAATCTCACCCTCTAATCAGGAACTGACTTCTCTGGGTCTCTCCTTGCTCCACTCTGGAGTTTTATTTATGGTAATGACAGAATTTAAAATCAGTTAGAGTAAATTAGTATTACAGTATCAGTAAAGACCTACACAGGTGGTGCATGCTGATCTGCTAGTGTTACAGGGACACAGGGTGGCAGTGGAATTGGCACATGAGGCTCTGCCAACTCACCTGCACCAGCTGCTGCTTCAGCTTCTGGATCTCAGAAATGTGAAGCTCACTAAGCAAATCAGAAACGAGGCTGGGGGAGGGCGGCACCAGGCCATCCTTCCTGGGTGTGGATGTTTTGTTATCTGGCAAGGGCTTGGCTAGGCCACCGTGCTCAAAGCCATTAACTAGGGCCTCGGCATCATTGTTGGGCTCAGCAGTGGTGTCATCACTGAACTTGAGGCCGTCCAGGGAGACCTGTAAGTGGCTGGTATAAAAGGAGTCGTTGATGCTCATGTACTGGGACAGCTCCTTGCGCAGGCTGTTCTTCTGTTCTCGTTCTGTCTTCAGGGTTTCTAGTGCCTCTTCCAGCTGCCGCTCTGAGATTTCCTTGAGCCGGATGGCATCCTCCAGCTGGCTGTTGAGATACTCAGTCTCCTCCTCCAGACGTTTGATCTCATGTTTGAGGCCCTCAAACTCCACCTGGGAAAGGGAGGTTGAACGGTCTGACATCAAAACAACAGGTTCTATTAAGGTCTGATAAATTAAAAGAAAGTACCAGTGCTCAACTTCCCCAGCTGCAAAGAACAGGATGACTCATGAGGAAAAGCACTGCCCTGTAGCAGAGCTAGTGGCCACTCAGGCTGAGCCTTCTTCCTCCACCAAGGTATGTATCTGTAGAAGTTCCAGGACACTTGATGGCAACACATGGAAACATTCAGCCCACTGTCAGGCCCAGGGTGCCCTCTGGAACACACAGAGCCTGCAAGGCCTCAGTCCTCAGAATATACAACTGTGCTATCTAGTTTCTATGAAGAATCTTACAAGTACCAAGTTGGGGCTCATCTAAATGCACAAAATACTTAATTAACATGAATAGCTAATCAAATATTTTAGGGCACACAAAATATATACTTTAGTGTGTGCAACTATCATTATTTTGACTCATATTTCAAAACAAAGGAACAGACATTCTGAAGGCAGAATGCCTCAGTACTATATTCAGAACACAGCCCTGGAGGTGGGTAGGGAAGTATAGACTTGTTGATGTGAAACTATGTATATATATTTTTTTGAGACAGGGTCTCACTTTGTAGTTCAGGCTGGCCCTGAGCTCACTATGGCACCCAGACAAGCCGCCGCGAACTCAGCAATCCTCCTGTCTCTGCCTCCCGAGTGCTAGGATTACAGGCATTGAGCCACCACATCCAGCATTGTGGTATGCGGTGTTGATTGTTGGTGAGCATGAGTCTCCACGCCCAGCATTATATGTGGTAACCGGGGCTTGAACTCAGGACCTTGCGCTTGCGAGACAGGTGCCGGAACCACTGAGCTAACCCTCCGGCCCAATGTGAAACTATATTTTAGTATATGTGCTGCCAAAGTGAGCACTGAAACTATATTTTAAGTGGACAAGGAAAAGAGCAGATGGAAACCAGTGCTTAATGAGAGGTGTGAAAGCTTGTGGGCAATTTTTTAAAACATGTCTTATTTTGCAGTATTGTTAAAAAAATAATAAACCAAATGCCGGACGTGGTGGCTCACGCCTGTAATCCCAGCACTCGGGAGGCAGGGACAGGAGGATTGCTGAGTTCGTGGCAGCTTGCCTGGGCACCATAGTGAGCTCAGGGCCAGCCTGAACTACAAAGCAAGACCCTGTCTCAAAAAAAGCAAAAAAAAAAAAAAAAACCAAACAAAAAAAAATAATAAACCAGTGCAATGAAGCACTGAACAATCTTCACGGGTTTGGGTAGGGAGTGACACCAGTTACCAGTATACTATGTATGCTCATGGGACATGGCCATGGGTCCTTTACCTTACAATGAATCAGAAGGTGAAGGATCCTAGAGAGGAGGAAATGGAAGGGGGAATCCTACTGGGGGTAGCGTGCATCTGAGGCTTGGCTTCTCTCCGTGGGGGTGCTGTGGGCCAGGCTCTGTCTGTGGTACTCAATGACCAAATGCACCTATGTAAACACTTAACAAAGCATGAGCTATCACTGCAGGACAGGGTTGTGAGCTCTGTCCCTGAAGTTTCCTAGAAAAAGAATCTGCTCCCTGCTTGCTTTTTGAATATACAGAGATTTCTGCTCATACACATGAAAGTGAGACTTTTCTGCTCTGATAGGATCTGAGTGATAAAGGGGATCTGAGGAAAGCAAGGACAGCTTCGCTGGTGTTCTGGGGCAACGTTTGGGATTTTGTGGGAGAAAAGGTTCTTCAAAGGGTGGTAGATCTTGGAGAAGGTGTAAGATATTTAGGCTTTGACTGGTCCCCATGTTCCATGATCACCTTATCCCGCCAGAGGGAACCTTCAGAGTCCCCATCTCAGGCAACAGAACCTGCTTCGTCCCTGTTACAGGCAGATCATGGTAATATTTTAGCCTGTGGTCAGCACCTGAGGGTGACAGCACTTAAGAGATCTAGTCTCAGGTTTTTTGGTGTAAACTTTTCACTGTCTTCTGGATGATCCGCTCCCACCTTGGCCTGCCCAAGGGTCAGCAAACACTGCAACCACAGATCTTGTTCCTTGGTCTTGGAGGGTCCAGGCTCTGTCGGCCGCAGGCCCTGCCATAACTGTGGTGGTGCTGGTGCTGGGTCTCAGAGAGGCCAGAACTGAACTGCATGCCCACCCACAGGCTCCCCTCAGAGCCTTGCCTGGTTCTGTCTGAGCACAGACACTTGCTTCTGCAGGCTGATATTCTCCTCCTCCAGTTCTGAGTAGTCCTGCAGTAGGCGGGCCTCCCGGAACTTGTACTCCTTGATGTCATCTCGCAGGCGGCCTCGCTGGATCTCTACATTCTGGTTAATCTGTCAGGGTAGAGAAAGGCAGTGTAAGCAGCCTCCGTAGGTGGGCCCCCCCAGCCCTGCCTCTAAGTAGCAAGAAGAGGGCATGACACAGACAGGACTTAGGACCCAGGCCACTGTCTACCAGTGTAGTTCCCTGGAGCAGAGATGGAGCCAGGGCAGTGTGATATGTCGGGAACAACAGATGGCCTGGTCAGATCCCTTCAGCCCTTCTCAGCTTTGGAATCCCTGGCAGGTAATTTACCCTCAGTGTCTCCATCTGTAAGATGGAGTCACCCTGCTAGTGGGAAGGTAAATGGGGCAAGGCTACAGCACAAAGTTTGTAGCTGCTCAGTAAAACCAAGAAATGCACAAAGAAATGAACACAGATCTACACAAGATCCTGTATAGACTGTTCCCAGCAGTACTGTTTACAATGGCTGGAAGGTGGAAACAATCCAAGCATCCATCAGCAAGTGAATGGATAAAGAAACTGTGATCACGTAGCTCTGTAGACCAAGACTGGTGGATCTGGGAGACCTCCGGAGAATGGTAAAAGAAAGT
Source organism: Thryonomys swinderianus (assembly GCA_004025085.1). Lineage (NCBI taxonomy): Eukaryota > Metazoa > Chordata > Mammalia > Rodentia > Thryonomyidae > Thryonomys > Thryonomys swinderianus. The sequence goes on from PVIC010012068.1 coordinate 29,714, forward strand.
CCAGAGGCCTGAGAGTATGAGCTCTCCCCCCCAGCCCGACACCCAAAGAGTGCTATAATCCCAGGGCAGTGCTCATGCCATCTGACTGAGTCCTTGAGACCCTTAGCATCCTGGGCCTGGCAAGGTGTGTAAGGAGACTTGTTCCTACATTACTGCCAGCACAAGAGTCCTGGGTGTGAGTCATAACACAACTCCTGTCAGTAAAGTGTTTGGGCGCAAGCAGTCCTGGTAGCATGTGTATCATGGAGTTAATTTCAGCTATAATAAAGAATGATGTCCTGACACTTGCTATAACATGAATGATCGCTGACGACATGCTGCTGAAAGAAGCCAGTAACAAGAGGTCATGCACTGTATGACGCCATTTACATGAAATGCCCAGAACAGACAAATCCATAGAGGCAGAATGCAGATTAGAGAGGGACAGAATTTACTATGAACAGGTTTTCTTTTTGGAGTGATATGTTCAAAAAGAGATGTAGGCTGGGGGTATATGGTACTTGCCTAATACACTCTAGGCCTTGGATCTCACCCCAATATCACAAAACAAAAACAAATTTATACAACACTACACATATCTGTGAACATGACAGAGGTCCTGATTGCACACATTACGTGAGTTGTATGAGATGTGAGTTATCTACAGAAAGCTATTAAAAGCTAACTCCTGCCTCTGAGTTGTCTGTGAAGAGTCAAAGTGCTGATCACAAGGAAAGGCTGGCACCAGGCTCAGGTGAACACAACACAATTCAACTGTAGGAATTCTCATCCTGCCATTGTATGTGCCATGTGCCTACGACCTGGGCATGTCCACCTTGGCCCTCGACATATTCAAGGCTAGATCATTTTCTGCGGTAGAGGCTAATTTCTGCCCACCAGATGGCAGCTCCCTTCCCACTATAACATGTGAAGATATTTCCAGACACAGCCCAGGAGGGAAAACTGTTTCCTGAATAAATCTTCCACCCACTCCTTACATTCTGTTCCCATCCTGATCACTGTTCTTAATACCCAGGTGGTCTCTCCAGACCAGCACCACCTTTGCTCCAGAGCTCTTGGCCAGAAGCGCTGTTCACCTGCTGGACCACAGCTCTGTCCTCATTAGCACCGTCCGTGTAGTTCTTGATCAGTATTTATGTGCTCATCTGAAGGGCATATGCCTTAAAGACAAGACTCCAAGATAACAGTCAGTTGTACATACAAGTATAATGTTAGAACAGTAAAATCAAACAAGCCCACAAACAGTCATGAATAGAAAGAGGAAGACACTCCTGATATACAGCAAGCACTACTGACAAATGCTTTCCTCTGGGAGCAAAGATAGTATTTAAAAATCAATGGCAAATAGACACAGCTCTCTTAAGGGATCAAAGCAGGTGATGAGAATTTTTTTGGTGTAAACTCTTTATCACCCTCTGGACATCAGAAGAAACAGGATCCGCATGAGGAGCAGGTGAGGCTACAGACTGCCAAAACTTCTCGTGAGAGGCCAGGTAGAAAGACATGAATTAGGATGAAGGAAGGGAAACAGCCTAAGTACAGCCACCATAGAGGGAGGACTGCAGGCTCCTGATTGAGTTTGGAGCACTGTGCATGGGCCTCAGGCTCCTCTCTGACAGAAATGCTTTCCAATTCTGGAACTGCTAACTTTCTTTGCTAACTTTAAAGTGCATAGCACTCAAATTTGTGCCACATGACTCCATGATGCCACCTGCCTGCTTGAGTGGACTGGAAGCTGAAATCAAGGTTTGAGTCCCATCAGGTCCCTCAGCTCTGCTCTGTGGGCCAAGACTGGTGGACCTAGGAAGCCTCCAGACAACAGTAAGAGAAAGCCCCAGAGACCTGAAAACAGGAGTTCTCCCCCACTCCCAAGCCCCAGAGAGGGCTACAATCCCAGAGCAGTGCTCATGCCATCTGTTGGTGTCCTCGGGACCCTTGTCAGTCATAAAAGAGCTCCTGTTGGTAAAGTGTTGGAGTCTGTGCAGTCCTGGTATGGTAAGACACAAGAACAGAGAGGCAATGAAAGTCACATGCTAGCCTGGCACTGCCACATGACAAGTGAAGGCACCATCTCTGCTGAAAATGCAGGACCCAAATACCAGCACTTTCGTTTCACAGGACTGTGCTTCTGTCTTAAAGCACACTGTAGCAGTAAAGCTTGGCCTCCCACCCAGCACTGTGCCCAGCCCAACTCCTGAGCGCTCAGACAGGCTGGGACTGGTCACCAGGGGTTTGGTTTTCCCTTAGGTAAGCACCTCCGCCCACTTGGGCTCGTCTGACATCAGTCCAACGAGTGCAGAAAACAAGCTTGGCTCTGTGTGGATGAGCAGCCCAGATGAAGAAAGTGGGCACAGACTTAGAGCTGACCACTTGGGGTCCGCTCCTAGCAAGGAGCCAGGCTGCAGGGGGCCTGGCTGCCCTCTTTGGTACCCACCCCAGAGCTCCTAATCTGATCCACCCAGGAAATCTGTCCCTGCTCCAATAGCCAAGGACAACCCCCTACCCTTCCCCACCCTTCGCAGAGTCAAGAGACCTCATATTTTGGGAAATAGAGCCACACCCCAAGGTCCTATCCAGGCCATTCCTTAGAATGGCCACTGACTTACCAGGGTACTAGACCCCAAAAAAGCATGCCAAGGGGACAGAAACTGCCCAGGTGTCGACCACAGGTTCTATGCACAGCATATAGGTCAAGGGTTGGGACCTTAGAGCTCCTCTACTCCCCCCAGCTTCAGTTTCCTCATGTGTTGCAGAACACTGGGACCATCATCTTGATGATCAGGTCTGAGACAGTCAAAATCATTTGATAGAGGCCAGGTATGTTTAGAACCATAAACCTTCACAAACCCTCATGGTATTGGGGGGGGGTGGTGTGCCTGGAGTGGGCCAGATACTTAGACCAGTAGTCCCAGGGATGGAAAAAGGTGAAGGCTATTAAGCATGGGTAGTGCGTCAAAGGGCACAGACCATGGCTGGAGGCTGAACACCAGCAAGACCAGTGAGGAAGAGACACAGGGACCCTCTCCAACTCTAGAGGCACCAGGCCTTGGGCAGCAAGGAAGCTCTATTAGTGACTGCAGAGAGCACAGTACCTCAGACCAGGAAGCAAGAGCAGCAGAGATAGGAGCTGGCTAAGCTGGGACAGGTGCTCAGGGAGGTGCCATTGGCAGCAGAGGTCCATCCAGACCACGTAAACAGGAAATGAAAACCCTGCTGGGTACCAAAGGCTTTACAGCAGTGGAGGAAAAGCAGTAAGTGGTGTTATGAGGCAGGATGCCACCAGCATGGGAGTCTAGGCTGTCTCTTAGGAGAGAAAAGAGAACTGCAGGGGTATATACAGAGAGCCAGAATTTCCTCCTGAAGCACAAACAGGAACAGCAGGAATCTCTCCCTACCAGTCTTTCACTCACTGAGCTCATTTCCGGCCCAGCAGGGTCAGCGGCTGCCTGGGAAAGGCGAAGAATACATGGAGTGGGAATGAATGCCTGCACTAGCTTTTCAGCAAAAGACAGGCCAGATAGATGGATGGTAGCCAGGGCAGGCAGAGCTCCATCCCCCTTAGTGCCCCACCTCCCATCCTCACCAAAGCAACCCTTATAAAAGGAAACGGGATCAGGCTCTATGCCTCTAAGGCAATGGTAGTGAACCTTTAGAGACAACTAAACCAAAATCCACTTGTTTATCACCAAGTGCCAGCACTACAACTAAACCTGAATTCTAAGATTTTAGCTTAGAAAAAACAATTCATACATTAATGTTTTATAAAAAGAAAAACAAATACCACAGGTTCGCCACCACTGCCCTAGAGTCTGAGGTATACTTCCCAGGTCCAAGTCAAAGTTTTTGCTGGGGCACAGAGCCCTCAAATTGGAGGAGGTAATCACTTGCTACTATGGCTGGCCACCTGGTCCTGGAATGCTAGGTCAATAGCTGCCATTCAGTGAGGCACAATTACACCATCATACCTGTTGCTCTGTTGACTTTCCGTGATGACATTTATTGCAGAAGGTAGGGCTCCTGTGGCTAGTATAGGGGCCCAGAGGTACTTAGAGGATGTGGAGTGACTGAGTACCAGCTATGTATTTTCTACAAGAGGTTTTGAGACTATGGATTTACAAATGAGAGGAACTGAGGCTAGAACTCAAGACAAGGCCATATCCAGGCCTCAAGACTCAGGGAGGGGCAAAGCCACCATCAGCCTATGACCCCAATGAGAAAGTGGAGGCCAACTCCCAAGATCATGGCCAGGTGGATAACAGCCAGAACTACAGCTCATGAGGAGACATCCAGGTCTATCTGTTGTCTCTGGAGGCCAGGCCACCCCTGCTGAAGAGTGATAGGGCCTCACTCTTCCTTAGGAGGGCATGGGCTTTTCTCGCTTGTCCACAGTCACAGCTCCCAACCACAAGCTGGATCAGGCCTTCTTTAGGCCCTGACAAAGGCCTATGTGACTCTTCCTGACATCCTGGAACAGTGCAACTGAGCAAGATTTAAAGTGTTTCCCAGACAAGGAAGTGTCCAGTAATAGGAAGGCGTAGGCAACACACCTAAGCCCTTGATATGCTGATCACTTTCCTGGTCTGGGCTAATTCATGGGAACCACATTACTAGTAACATAAGATCTGCCCAGAAGAGGCAGTGCTTGTGTGTTCCTTTCTGAACAATACAGTAGAGCGGAGATGTAGCCTAAATGAAGCCACAGCTTCTGTGTCCTGGGTTTTTTTTGAAACAAGGTCTTGCTATGTAGTCCAGGCTGGTCTTAAACTTACTATGTAGCCCAAACTTTCCTTGAACCTGTAGTGATCCTCCTGCCTCTGCCTCTGCCTCCCCCCTCCCAAGTTCTAGGATTACAGGCATGTGCCACCACCCCAGCTTATAGCCAACTGCTTCTGAGGCATATGGTATTGGTGGATCTACCACACAGTGCCAATGTCACAGTGTCACACTCCACCTCCCAACCCACTCACCTCCTTCAACTCTTGGGCCACCGATGTGAGGCGCTCATTCTCTGACTGCGTGTTGGTGAGGACATTCCGCAGCTGCTTCAGCTCCGTTTGCAGCTCCAGCACCTTTCGCACATAGTACTGCTCCTTGGAGGCCGACTCTTGGATCAGGCTTTCTTCCCGGCTCTCACCATCTGCGGCTACCTTCTTGTGGTTTGTATGCGCCTGTCCAAAGGCCTGCAGCAGGAGACACGACATTCACAAGATGGGTATCCTAGGGCCTCAGAAGAATGGAGATGCGAGCCAAAAGCAAGGCTCACGCTGCAGTGACAGTGGAGAGCCTAGACCTGGGTGGAGTGTCTATGGTGTGCACGTGTGTGATAAAGATAACCCGGTCTTAAGAAGCAGTCTGTGTCATGGCAGGACTCAGTGTTGAAGACAGGGTGGGGATAGCTATGGGAGAAGCACCTTTTGTGCAGGATCAAGCACAGGCCTCATCCTAGAGGCCAGCAAAGAAAATCCAAAGAACCAGCAGATACCTAAGACGTACAAGTCTGGCTGAGCCACCGAGGAACAACCTCAGAGTGGACCATATAGCCCCACTCTCTTCTCTGCTCCAGATAGGAAAATGCAAGGCTCAAAAGAGGTGCTGAAGAAAAGAGGTGCTGAAGCCACCACACACAAGTGGGAGGGGAGTCTCCCATCCAGCTACTTGATTCTAATCTGCCCCTCATTAGTTCTGGGAGAAACCTGGCTTGCTTAGGACCCCGGAGACCCCAGGGACTATGGCACAGTATACACCAGCCAGAGGCTAGCACAGTGCATGGAGGCCCAGAAGTAAACAGATTAGCATGTCCCATGCAGACTGGTTAGGGCAAAGGGACAGAATCCTGAGGCTCAGACAGAAGGCTCTACAAATGAGAGTGACTGGCAAAAGGTGCCAGGCTGCTAGCTGTGCCTAAGCTAGTACACCCAGGTCTCCCCACACCTTGAGGTTAGCAGCTGTGTGGCATGCATGCCTTAGGACCCTGTTAGCCCCTGTGAAGACCCATACCCTCAGAAGGTACCTTCCCTTTCCTGGTCCTGTCTCTTTATTAAACCTCTGGCTTATGGCAAGAAGCAGGAGCAAGGGTGGCAACTGAAGGGCAAGAAAATACATAGCTTGTTTTGGTTTTAAAAGAGAAAAAGCAACATTTTTTTCCTCCTTTACTACTTAACAAATTCTATTTAAATTTGGGAATTCATTCAACAAAAAACACTTGGGAGAATGAAGGAAGCAACTGAGTTTAACTGATCCTAATATCAACAAATCAGAATAGAGACTCAGTTCCTTCCTGAGAGAGGACTTGGTGAAATGGAGTGAGATCTGGTCTTAATGCTGGGTCCTGTGGGGCCTGCAAGGGTCCCAGGAAGGCAGCTTATCTCATGGCACCATGAAGAAGACAATCCTACTTGCAAGAGCACACATGCAAGCAAAGACATGTGCCTGTGCTCCATAGTGCTATAAGGAGTCCCTTGAATGGGCCCACAGGACAATACAGACCGTAGATAGGCACTAGGATTGTTTCTCATGTACATCTGTTATCCCTGCTCTTGGCAGGAGACTGGGTCTTGCTTATCTGCCCACAATTGATGGACACAGCACTACTGTGTGCTTTGAAGCAGCTCAGCTTTCCGATTTCTGTTCTGGTCTCATCTATCCTAGTCCCAGGAAAGGACCAAATTACAGATTGCTATGTCCACACAGCACTTGACTCATGTGGCTGCCCCAAGAGGGTGCAAAAAGGGAAGTCAGACATGAAGCTGCCTCCAGTCTGGGTTCCAACCAGAGGCTAGCACAGTGCATGGAGGCCCAGAAGTAAATGGATCAGCATGCCCATTTGATGATGGCAGCTGTGGGCTGCAAGCTAGCATGAAGCATGCCAGGGCAGCAGGGTTTCCCAAAAACCAGGAAGGTCTGACTGAAGAGTCCAATACTGCATGCGCTCAGAACATACCCACGAAGTTGGAGTTGAGGATGCAGGTACCTGCTCAGAGGCTTTCTCAACATGCATTGGCTGAACACTGATACACTGGGTCCAAGCCAGCTGATCTAAGTCCCAAACCTTCCTATAAACTCCCAGTTTGGAGCCTTTGAGTATCCCCAGGAGCTTTTCAAATATAGCAAAACACAAGCTCTAGTTAAGAAGACAGAATCACAGGGACCACCTCCCATGTGAAAAACTTCTAAAAGATGGAAGTGATAAGAGATTATGAATGATATGGTTTTCAATTCCATATATTGAAACAGGAAGGGGAGCCCCATGATGACCCTCATGCCTCCAAAAGAAAATCTCTAGTCCCAGCACAGAAAGGGGGGTTGGGGGAGGTGGCAGAGCTGTGGAGGAGCTACAATGGGCAGGAAGCAAAGGCCAGCAAACCTGCAGATTGGACAAACCTTCACTGTGGGTGGTCAATGCAAGGCTGAGGAAACTATGAGAAAGGACCATAAAGGGGGCAAAGGAATGATCCCATCATTCATGTCTGAGATCGGGGAACCCCTCCTGATTCATGGGTGGCAGATGGAGCACTCATAGGGCCTGGCAGAATCAGCCTAGATTAAATGTTGCTCTTGCCAGGTGTGGTGGCACACACTTATAATACCAGCACTTGGGAGGCTGAGGCAGGAGGATCACCACAAGTTCCAGGCTAGCCTGGGTTACCTAGTAAGACCCTGTCCCTGTCTCTCTCTCTCTCTCTCTCTCTCTCACACACACACACACACACACACACACAACAACAACAACAACAACAACAACAAAACAGAAAAAAAAAATGCTGCAGAGCAAGGTGTAACAAACAAGTCCTGAAAGGATTAATCTGTTTCTAAGTCACTATATCCCAGAACAAAGCTCAAGCACACACACAGGAAAACAAAAACATCTATCTTCTAGGCAGTACTCCAGGGAACTGCTCCTAAGAGGGAACGATCAATGGATGGCACTCAGCCCTGATATAGTTGCAGAGGAGCAGACAGCTGACATGTCAGTTACTGGAACTGAATCCCATCGGTTGGACACAAAGAAAAGAAGGACCCTCCTAAGCAGAGACTGCAGACACAAAAGACCTCCACAGAACTTGTAGAGAGGAAAAGCAGGCATTAACAGCAGGTACCCTGTGCAGAACAGATTAGTTCAATTGGAAAAGCAAACTACCCAAAATGAAAGAGACAGAGTATCAGTGAAGTGTGGGACATATGAAGGATCCCACTTACTGAAGTTCCTTCAGAAGAAGATAAGAGAACAGAAAAAATAATTGAAGAAAAATAGCTTTAAAAGTCCAAATTTGACGGAAATTACAAACCTATAAATATTAGCAGCTTGTCAAACCCAAGTAGAAGAAATATGAAGACAACTAACTATACTAGGACATAACAAAATTATTTGAAACCAGTGATGTGATGAAAATACTAAAATCAGCCAGAGGAAAAATAATGCCTAACTTACAGAGGAGCAAGGACAAGGACTCTAGCACTTCCAACACACCAGAAGACAGGAACAACATCTTTAAAATAAAACACTCTTGTTAATTGTTAATCAGAACATCCAAAGAAAAATTTACAAATGAAGATAGGTAAGGATTTAAGACAGCAAAAGCTGTCTTTATCAATAACAATCCTGCATTTTAACTTAAGTTAAAAAAAAAAAACTTTCACACAGAAGCAAAATTTTACCATATGTAAATCTAAGTCTAAAAGAATGAAAAGCACCAGAAATGGTTCATGCTGTGGGAAAATGTTTAAAAATCGATTTTTCCTTATTAAGTCTCTTCAATTAAAATTTCATTTAAAAGATAATTGAGATTCAATGCAATCCTTATTCAAACTGCAAAGCCTTTCTTCACAGAATTGGAAAAGCACACTTTCAAATTCACATGGACTTGCAAAGGTCCTAAAATAGCTAAAAGAACATTGAAAAAAGGGTAACAAAGTGGGACATTTCACAATTTTGGATTTCAAAATGTAGTATGAAGCTACCATGATCAAAACAGTGTGGAACTGTCATCAGGATAAGACACAGATAACACTAGAACAGAATAAGAATAGAGCCCCAAAATAAACCGCATATATGGTAACTTAATTTTTGACAAGAGTACACAAATAAATCAATGGTAACAGAATGTTTTTTCAACAAATGACATTTCAACAAACAAGTGAATATCCAAACTAACAGAAAGTTCTCTATAAAATCCCCAAATATTTGGCAACTAAATAACTTATGTGTCAAACAAATGTATTTTAACTAAATGAAAGGCACAAGAAAATTTATGGCATGTCAATAAGCAAGTATGTAGGATACATGTAGCACTAAATACCTACTTTAGGGAAGAAAAAAAAAAGGCCAGTCAATAACCTCAGTTTCCACCTTGATAAATTAGCTGAGGTACTACTGGCCCAGACTGAGGTCAGCTGTGTACTGTGAACAAAGCTCAGTCAGACCCAGGCAGAACTATTCTCCCTGCAACATGCGCTGTGTATTTCCACATGTTCCCTTGGGTGGTCAGCACTTATCTAGTAGCATCAATGGAGTGCTAGGATAGTGTATGTCACACTTGGCCTAAAAGCCCAGTACCCCTTCCACTCCAGTGTGGGATGTAATTGGTACAACCAAGTCAGAAATCAATGTCTGCTGAAGCTAAGTGTCTGTCTATTGCCTGACCTAGCACTGCCAGTCCTTGGCATACACTGGGAAGCATGCCATATGGGTGCAGGCCAATATTCCTCATAAGAGAAAGGCAAACACCCCCACCCCCAAATGCCCCATTGAACTCAGTATCTGGCACTTCCCAGGCAGGCAGGGTGCTACTGAGCTACATCGCTGGCCAGAGAAAGGCATTTTTTTTTTTTTTTTTTTTTTGCTTTTCGAGACAGGGTCTCGCTTTGTAGTTCAGGCTGGCCCTGAGCTCACTATGGTGCCCAGACAAGCGAACTCAGCAATCCTCCTGTCTCTGCCTCCCGAGTGCTGGGATTAGAAAGGCATTTTTTATAGGACTGTGTGTATGTGTTTTGTGTGTGTGTGTGTGTGTGTGTGTGTGTGTGTGGTACTGGGGATCAAACTTGGGCCCCTGTACTTCTGAGGGAGGCAGGATACCACTTTGAGCTAAATCCCAGGCCCCTCAGGGATATTCATTCCCAAGTATCTGTTGACAAAAGAAGGATCAACTTGTAGCATATCTACACAATAGCAAATTACACAGAAATGAAAAATTAATTAAGTATTCTTACATAGAAAACAGGGATGAATCTCACATAATGAGTAAAAGATGGCAGCAAGAAGAGCACACAGATTTCATTTATCTATAAAGTTCCAAGAATAAGTAACTCCATGCTGTTAGGAGTCAGCATTGTTAGAAGTGACCCTTGGTCCTGGAAGAGTGCCATACACCTGAAAGAATAAGGTAAGGGACTGAAAGCTTGAGCCCAAGCAGTACAGTGAGACCCTGCCTCAAAGTAAAACTGCAGTACAGTTAAGACCCTGCCTCAAAGTAAAAAAGTACAATAAAAAGACCTGGAGAGGTTGTCAGTGCTAAGGCTCTGGGTTCAATGCTCAGTACCATTAAAAAAAGAAGGAAGGGAGGGAGGGAGGGAGGGAGGGAGGAAGGAAGGAAGAAGGAAGGAAGGAAGGAAGGAAGGAAGG